>VYZQ01005221.1:95874-106615 GCA_013400655.1 Mystacornis crossleyi
GTGGAAACTCACATATTGAAGCTGTTTCCTTCTTACCTTTGACTTTATTTTATACTGCCCAGGCATAGACAATAACCTCTTTGCCTCCAAATTTAAATGATGCCAATGCAGACAACAGATCAAGGAACACGGGAACATTTTTAATTTTTTTTTAATGACTCTTTGACCCAAAGGTCTCAGCCTGCTTCATTTATTTATAAAAATGTAATGCTATCTAATACACCACACATGCAAATGCTTTTAAATCTTATGTCTCAAAGTTTGGAAATTAGCAAATATAGAACTGCTTACTTGGTCCTCGGATGTTATCCACATCTCAGCAGGATCTCTAATGGATTTTCCACATCATTTAATATATTGCAAGATATAACAACACATTGTGTCATTTTTCAGAAGCAATTAAGCTAAAGTTATGATTTGAGGGAAACTGCCTGCCACTTCATCAGAAAGCAATATGTTTCCTTTGCCAAAGTTTAGCTTTTACAAAGGGGACCAAAATAACAACTCTAAAAGGTGAAGCTCAAGATTTGAAGTGGGAAATGATCTACATTTGTAGAATAGATCCTTTAAGTGGCAAATATTACATGCATGGATGAAAACAGACCCTGGATTTCTCCTGTTTGGCACTATAAGCTGCGTGGGAATAACCAGGGTCATGCACAACCAGCACAGATCCTGCATAAGGAAACACCAGATCTCATCACTCTACATTGTTGATTAGCTCAGATGAGGCACTAACACATCAGCACAGCTCCCAGAGCTGCCACAAGGACATCCAGGTTGAACAACAAGAGGAGGATCCAAAGTTCCTCTGAACCTACCCGTGGGGACAAACCCTGTGCCCACTCAGCCCCTAGAAGAAGCTGTGTGGATCAGAGCCCACACCAATAATTTTTTGTGGTTATCAAAATCATTCTGCTCACAGCAAGGTGGTGGTCGGGATAGTTAGAACGACGTGAAGAACAAAGGAAAGCAAGGCCATGGCCAAGCTTCAGAGGATGAGGACTAGCCAGGAGCGGAGCAAAGATGCACATCAGGAGATGCCTGGAAAACACTGCTTAAACCCATCCAACAGCTTCTATGAAACATCTTTAAATGGATATATGAACTGCATGCATATGCTGAACCAACTCACTGATGACTAGACAGCAGCTATTGGTCACACGAGAGGTGAAGTTTAATTTTAGTCAATTTTTAGTAGTTTATAATACTCTAATTCATTTTGATCCCTTGGGTTTTTTATGCTTTACTCTATGCGAAAGCTGAAATGTTTTGTTAAAATTAAATGGAAATCAGCTTACAAATTCTGGTCTAACTTTAAAACACAAGCAACTTTGCAAACCTAATTATACATATTCCGAAAAAGCTTAGAGGCTGGTTAAAAACCATTAATGCCCTCGAGATCTTTCAAGCTTACGAAAATCTGGAGATCAACAAAGGGCAGAACTGCCATGCTCATTTTGCACATTTCATTAGATCTAAAGAACAAGCCAAATGTGTGGTGAGGAGGAATAGGGCAGGGTAGGAGGTCTGGCTCGTAGCCTTACAATTGTGTGCATTTGCAATGCAAATTTCTCACATGCAGTTAAGTTGCTATTACAGTTTGATCAAGAGAGGGTTTTAAAATATATGAACTGAACAGTTTATGAGTAACCTCTTTTCACAACTTGTAATTGGTTACGGTTTCAGTTCCAGTCCAGAGAGCAAGAAAAATCATCTCAAACTTTTGCATTAGGTCCAGATGGGATATCAACCCTCCTGCTTCAAAGCACAACACAACCCGTAAGTGCTGGAGTTTCAGAGAAACTTCCTAAACGTGGAGGGTTTTGGCACTAACCTGAGATTCTGTTTCTCCACAGGATGTAAGGAAGAGTGCTAGGTGCTCCAAGGAAGGGACACTAAATTAACATCAGTTGTGAAATATTTCAATACTCTTTTTTCTATGCATCTGTCCATTCTTCAGACCAGGTACTTATATTTCTAGTAGAGGGTTCAGATAGATCTCATTTCTTTCTACTTGTCAAAAATGATGTGGTCTTGCATAGCAAAAGATATGCTATGCATCAGTCAATCTTCCTCAATTAAGCTTGAGTCTGTAATTTTTTTCTTCTGAATAAAGTATTTCTTTGACTGCTATAATTAGTTAAACAAAATTACAAGATATGTCACCTTTAAATTTCCTGTAATGATTTAATAAGGTTTTTTTAACTCTTTCAAATATATGTATTTTTATTCCAGAGTGAGATCAATCCAGTATGATAATGGCAATTGTAGACATACAAAGGACAAGGCATTTTGTAGCTATTTATATCTGTTTTGTGAAAAACCCACTATTTTTTCAAAAGCTAAATGGAATGTGATAATAGGGTCTCTTGCATTTTATTGCATTACAAAGAGCTACACATGACCCTGTTCACTAAATTAAAGGAGAAACATACATACTTTAGGCACAGACAAGAAAATAATACAATCTGTAAGTTTGCTGGAATCAGAGTAGAAACTCACTAGCAAAAATCATGAGCATTTGGCATTGCGAGATGAAAAGATTGAAATCCTCCTTAGTTTTTAGGCACCTTAAGAGACCACGTACTGCTCAGGATGCAAGTGTGGCACCTCAACACCATCAGCAAGTACATCTTTTGACACCTGCTCATGGCAACTCAAAAATCAGTTTACAGTGACTTCACCATCTGGACAAAAGAGAGACTGTAAACCCCCTATTTTGGAAATTAAATGAGAATGAAGTGAAGGGAGCAACTTCACAAGCTGAGATGCACATGAGGCAGAAATTATAGTTGTTACAATGAAATAAAATAGTTCTAGCCCTAATTATCTTAGTTAATGTAAATCTCATCGCCAGTCCACCGAAGACTATCCTTATGAGGAAGCTGTAACTGCAGTGAGGTCACCCTTCAGTCTCCTCTTCTCCTGGACAAACAGACCAAGTGACCTCAGCCTCCTCTCACACGGCTTCCCCTCAAGGCCCTTCACCACCTCTGCTGCCCTCCTCTGGAAGCTCTCTAATGGCTTAATGTCGTTCTTATATTGTGCACCCCAAACTGCACACAGTATTTAAGGTGAGGGCACCCCAGTGCAGAGCAGAGCGGGACAATCCCCTCCCTGGCCCGGCTGGTGATGCCCCCAGGACAAGGTTGGCCCTCCTCGCTGCCAGGGCACTGCAGGCTCATGTTAGACTTGTCATCGGCCAGGACCCCCAGGTCCCTTTCCCCGGTGCTGCTCTCCAGCCTCTCATTCCCTACTTCATACACACAACCAGGTTTGCCCCATCCCAGGTCTGAATCAAAAGCCTTGGTTTCTATCAGAAATATAATTATAATGTCAACACCATTTAAAAATCCTTCTATACCAAAATTAACTTACCAAAATTCACAATCAACTTAAAACAGTCAACTGAAAAGCTTCCATATTTGTGAAATAGAGAAATTGGCATGAATTCTACAAAGTTTGTTGAAACTTACAATCTATGTCCAGATCAGTATAACTTGGACTGGAAGAAGATTGTATTCTTTTTAAAAAAAATCAGAACACACTAGTTTTATAAACCACTATGGTATTGCTCTCAGTCTGCCCTGTTTGATCATTCTGTTCCTCTTGTGCAAATAACTTCTCTTGCTGTTCCCCCACAACTAAGCCTGTCACCTCCTTATCTGCCAGCTCCAAAAGTGCTAATTACTCCCTTTTTCTCTCTTGTCATCTAGTGTACTAGTATAGTTATATTAAAATATGAGCAGTTGTTTCTAACTTTTGGTTAGCATGGAGTTTGTTTCTTCTTTGTCAGATACCATGAAAGTACTTGTGAAAGAAAGCTTTTTATATCAGCATCAGGCTGCTTAATAAAACCTGTTAAATCTCCCTACACTTGTTCTCTTGTGCTCTTAGTACAGCTGCAATACAGAACAGCTGTTACAATAAATTTGTAGGCCAATTTCTGAGTTAATTGAGCCAATCCATTACTGTAAAAATAAGTGAGATCTACTGTGTTCTGTCTTGTTTAGACTTTTCTGCTACTTAGGATTTTGTTTGATTCTATCCACTTTAAATAAATGACACATTTTAACAGTCATAATGGGGAAAGTTTAGCAAAGTTAGTGTCATGCATTGAGCCAAAATTCATTACAAGGACCATCTGTTAGAAGACCTGTAAATTTACTTTGTTTGAATCAATTTTCTATTCAGAACAACAACAGACAAGAATTTCTTTTTATCTGATTTTTATCAGATTTTTATATATGGTTGTTTTAGCTATGCCCTTTCTTTCAGTTTTGAAACCTGGGGTGAATAACCTGTATTAGGCTCTGCAAGACAGTTTCAAAGCTCTGAAAACAAAAATTTAAAACTTCTTAGGAGGTAGTCATATAGGCATATATAGGAATATATGTATTAGTGTAAGTGAAAATTTTTGAGAAAGAATTATTTTCTTCCTGAAGTACTCCACATACAATATGTTCATTATTAAACATTTACATTTTGATTTCTCTGTCATTATCTTGTCTCTTGCTTTTTGGCAGCTGTCAGAATTTGTAGAAGGAATATGAAGAATTGAAGATCTGCAATATTTTTCTGTTTGCTGTATGCTTCTGCATTCCTCTGGACAGTGCAGAAGGACTTTTACAAATATTTTCTATCTAGGTCTATTCAGAACAGTTTTCAATGAGACTTTGTCATTTATGTGCTAGAATGTAAGAGGAACTCATCAAGTCTTCTGTACATGAAGTGTGTCTTTTGAACACTTATTTCTGTAAAGACTCTTTGGTAATGGGTAATTAGGGATTACTGGTATGGAAGTGGGAAAAATAAATAGAATAAACCCATGGAAAATAAAAGGCATTAAATTGAAACTGGGTTGATAATTAACTGCCCTTTAAAAACCCATCTTTAACAAATATCTTGGTGATTCAGACTTCCATGCAATACTAGATCTCTGCAAGGTTTTCACGCTTTCATCCCTCCTCCTCTTTGCTATTTTCCACATTTGCTATATTTAATCTCTGATTAGATGTAAATGCTGGGAATCAGGCAGGGGTCACCTTGAGTTTGAACAGCACCTAGTTCACATGAGTCCTATTCTTAGTGGTAAAGTTATTACTGGATGTCATAAGATCACCCTCAAATAGCATTCAAAGGAATCGGTTTCATGGGTCCAAGTCCTGCAAAGATTGTCAGAATTAATTGGACTACTGGAGAAGCATGAAGTAAAATAAGTGCAAACAAGTCTTTGCAGAACCACAGATGCTTACTGGAGATTAAGAATATATTCTCAGCTGCACTTCAGAGGCAGAAGTCTAAGCATATGGAGCAGGGATGCTGAACTTCTGTTATTTAGCATTTATGGAATGAGCAACAGTGAAGACACCGTGAAAATATGTGAAGGACAGAACTAAAGTTTTTCGTCACATTTTTCACCAAAGAATCATTCAAGACAATGGAACTAATTTAGTACTAAAGATACAAGGTATGCTGCCTTTCTTTATTGAAAGTTTCAGCTGAGTGGAAAAAAAATTAAAAAAAAAAAAAAACCACCACATTTGCAGATAGGGAAATTATTCTTGAGTGTGGGTGTAGATAGAAAAATAAAAGTAGCACTTAAGATTAAAAAAGGAGTAGGAGGAAATGTCTGTAGAGAGAAAAGTAGAATTTTATATCCTTAAAGTTCAAAATTAAAAGACATCTGAAATACCATCAGAGATAACATCAATCAAGGGAATGCAAAGTTAGGAAACATGCCTTGATCATTTGTCAGTAGGGGTCAAATTCCACTTCAGTTTTTCCTGCCCAAAATTTAGACTGTTTCCTTTTGACAGTGAAAAAAAGTTTTATTATCCTCAAATAAATCTGCTCTTCTTTATTTTTTTGTATGTTGTTTTCTTATTTTTGGAGCTTTATAATAAAAACAGTCAAGAGAATCATTAAACTGGTGGAGGAGGAATCATAGAAATCAGATGACCTTCAATAACTCTCAGGATGTGTTTCATCTAAATTCATTTCCTGCCTCCAAAACTCAAAAGGTTCAAATTTACAATTCCTGCCTCCCAAGAAAAAGACCTCAGAAGCCTCCATATTTTTTTTAATGGAAAGATTCCAGCACGAAGCTGTTAGAAGCAAGATTTCTTTTGACAAGTGGTGAGACTGTTTCCAAGGAATTAGGAGACCATTCAATCTCTTCAAATAGCTGGGCAGCTCAAAATCTCTAAATATGGTAAAATATGATAATATGAAGGGATCTTTCAGGAACTCATTAACACAACAAAATGAACCAAAGGCAACCCAGCACGATAATTCATGTACCATCATTTCTGGCCGTAGGTACCCAATGCAGAAATTCATGTAACCCTGTGGTGGGAGTCAGATGGAGATGGCAGGGAGCATGGAAGCGGGAGGCAGGCTGCCCAGGAGGAAAGTCCTGGCACATCACCTACTCCCACCTCCTCACCTGTCCAGAGAGAGCTCTGACAGAGGCTCATCTGTGCACTTGGAGCTGTTGCTCTTCACTTTTCCAGCTCCTGCTGTTGCTGTTCCTTTTCCCCTTCTCCCCTTTTTTTCATTGGTTTCTGGTATCTACAGAAGTTTTCCAGCTCATCCCTGAGGTTGGCGAAACTCTGGGCCAAGACTTTTCTGAGTGTTTTTGAAGTACCAAAGCCCCAGGTGCTTTCCAGAGGGGTACTTCAGCAATGTTGTGCTGCTACCAGACAAAGGAGGGATGGGAAGGAAAAACAGGAGAATTAGTAGAGCCTCTGGAAGATTTGAAATTTCCTTGAGAAAGGGAGAGTAAAAATTAAAAAATGTGATTCCTCAGACTCAGACTCAACTTAAATTATAGGAAAGGACACGGATTTTGTCACCCATGGCATATAATTCCTCTCAGTAACCATAAAGATTTTCACTCTCATGACAGTCAGTATGATGCTGTCCATGTTATATACTCAAAATCTTTGGTTCAACCTCTTGGCTGCCCTAATGTACACCCAATAAAAACTTTCCAAGATTAGGACTGAAGTCTTTCTAATTTAACCCAATACCCACGTCATAGCTATCCTCCCAGGAATATTTCTGTGTCTCTCCAGAGAATCCAGATGCTGCTGTGGTGCTGTTCAGTGATGCCCCAGCTGACAGCAGAAGTCCTGAGGGCTGCTCTGGTTCCCAATGGGATGAAGAATTCCTGACTGTGTGAATCCTCCGGGAGAAGCTGCTGCATCCAGCTGCCNATCTCTGATTACTGTTCCCATAAAAACCTCAGAGAAACAGAAGTGCCTGAATTTGGATGACAATATCACCAGCTATTTCAAGACAACTAAAATTTTAAAACAATAAAGATGTTTTTACTGCTCCCTACAGTAAGAGCATGACAGACTAAATAAAAATACCAGCATAAATTCAAGCAAAGACTCTCTCTCTAGTAGAAACTAAGACAGGAATCATCGGCCTCAGGCATTAGTTCAGTGAAGTAATTGTAGCAATCTTCATAACAATTCTTATTTCAAAGTAAAACTAGCCCATGTTAAGATAAATTTGAGGTACTCTTTTAGTTTTAATGTGTTTCTTCTTTCAGATATCAAAGGTGCTCAGCATAGGGGTTTCAAAACAGTTTTCTGCTCTCAGGGCATTCTCCGCCCTGCACAGACACCATAATTACCAGCAAACCACATCCCCTGTCATGCAGCTTTCCTTTTATTCCAAAATCACGACTTTGACCTCCATCCATTTCAGAGGACGTTATTTGTCACTACAACATCTGTGTCTTCTCCTTGCCCACATAGAAGGGGAGGACTCCCACCCAGCTGGTAGCAGAGCTCTGCCATTCCAAATACATCCCCAGGACTGGGCAGTAGGACACACCCCACACATGCAGCAATGGGACAGCCATCACTGGATGTCATCTGCAGGGACCTGGGGGACAAGGTTGCTCCAGGACTGTGCTGAGTTATGGGATCTGGCTGTGATTTTTGTGTCATACAAGGTGAGAAATGGTTCAGAGTTATGGCCAGACTGTTTTTATTACAAAGCTTCAAAAATAAGAAAACAACATACAANCCATGTTATATACTCAAAATCTTTGGTTCAACCTCTTGGCTGCCCTAATGTACACCCAATAAAAACTTTCCAAGATTAGGACTGAAGTCTTTCTAATTTAACCCAATACCCACGTCATAGCTATCCTCCCAGGAATATTTCTGTGTCTCTCCAGAGAATCCAGATGCTGCCCAGCAAACCACCACATTTCAGTATTCAATTTGCAGGGCCAAAGGAAGCACAAATACCTGCCAGTTCACTCCTTAGTGTGCTACCTTCACCTTTGAAGAAATCGCTACACAACACTTCCCTTCAAAGCTGCAGCATGGGCAACTGTGCAGAGAAAGGTCATGAATTAAGGACTCTGTTCCCAAAGTTGTCAGGTCAATGCTTCTTTTAAGTCTAGTGCTAAATTAATTTAGCAACAGACAGCTGCATGCAGTGTCCTTCCCTCTATACATTACACAGCAACAGAAATCTGACAAATAATTCAGAAGGAATTTTTGTAACATTCATAATCATACTTAGTCACAAATATGCCATCAAATGATCCCCGGCTGGCAGTTTAACAGCTTTATCTCTGATTACTGTTCCCATAAAAACCTCAGAGAAACAGAAGTGCCTGAATTTGGATGACAATATCACCAGCTATTTCAAGACAACTAAAATTTTAAAACAATAAAGATGTTTTTACTGCTCCCTACAGTAAGAGCATGACAGACTAAATAAAAATACCAGCATAAATTCAAGCAAAGACTCTCTCTCTAGTAGAAACTAAGACAGGAATCATCGGCCTCAGGCATTAGTTCAGTGAAGTAATTGTAGCAATCTTCATAACAATTCTTATTTCAAAGTAAAACTAGCCCATGTTAAGATAAATTTGAGGTACTCTTTTAGTTTTAATGTGTTTCTTCTTTCAGATATCAAAGGTGCTCAGCATAGGGGTTTCAAAACAGTTTTCTGCTCTCAGGGCATTCTCCGCCCTGCACAGACACCATAATTACCAGCAAACCACATCCCCTGTCATGCAGCTTTCCTTTTATTCCAAAATCACGACTTTGACCTCCATCCATTTCAGAGGACGTTATTTGTCACTACAACATCTGTGTCTTCTCCTTGCCCACATAGAAGGGGAGGACTCCCACCCAGCTGGTAGCAGAGCTCTGCCATTCCAAATACATCCCCAGGACTGGGCAGTAGGACACACCCCACACATGCAGCAATGGGACAGCCATCACTGGATGTCATCTGCAGGGACCTGGGGGACAAGGTTGCTCCAGGACTGTGCTGACTTATGGGATCTGGCTGTGATTTTTGTGTCATACAAGGTGAGAAATGGTTCAGAGTTATGGCCAGACTGTTTTTATTACAAAGCTTCAAAAATAAGAAAACAACATACAAAAAAATAAAGAAGAGCAGATTAATTTGAGGATAACAAAACTTTTTTTCACTGTTCCTGAACATGAAACCACGGTAATGATGCACTAGAGTTACTTCTAAAAGGTCCTGTCTATTTGTCCTGTTATCACAGAGCCAAAATACAGTCACGTCTATGGCCTCCACAGCAACTGAAACTTCTTTGAACCTTGTTGTCCAGTAAAATATCAGTGATGATATTACTCCAGTATCTCTACAAGGCAATGCTATATCTGCAAATCGTATTATTCCTCCATTTTCAGTCCAAGATGTGTCAGTAAAGGAATGGCTTTCTATCTCTGGAATTGTATCTCCTCTGCCGACAATCAGATGTTCTTCCTGATAAAGTTTTACTTGTGGAGAGGAAACCATGATGCCTGGAGTGTTTTGGGCATAAAAAAAAGGAAATATGGAACTCATCAGGGGTTGCAGTAAAAGAGCTTAGAAGTAGAAATTTGCATCCCATTTGAAATTTTAAAACTTGAAATGTTTTTTCTTTTTTTAATTTGAGAAAGAAAGAAGATCTTTGCAAAAAGCTTAAAATTAAAACACACAGAGAAAGAGTGATTCGCAACCAGTAAAAAATTTTGTTTCAATAAGCTAAAACCACAGAAAATGGAAATTAAAATGATAACTTGAAGGAACAAAATAGGAAATAGATATTTTGCCAAAGGATGAAATGAGCTGGAAAGAATCCTTTCTATTGTCTTTTATACAGAATTTAATCAAAACGGATACACTCATATGAAGCTTTTCAGTTGTGAAAGCTGTCCTTTCTGAATTTGCTAAATGACATTTCTCGGCAGCAAAATTTACTCTCCAGTTTTTGATCAGACCTGTTTCAGGGTATCATGCCAAAAGTGGTTAAAATCTGCTGGGAGCACTCCATTATTGCCCAAGCCAGATCAATCTAAGAATGCAAACAGAGGAGGTTTGTGGAGAGTGGCTACAGGTTTCCAGAGGCCAGCTGGGACAGATGTAAACACAGCTGAGGTAGAAGGTGCTCTGCAGGGCGGAAGCAAAAGCAGCAATCTCTAAAGGTACCTGCTTTTGTTGACAGGTGCATTAGCTGAATTTAGGTCATTTGAGAGAAAACGCACCTGGTAGGTCCAGACACACGTGGAGTCCTCAGTGACAAAACTGCAAGATCAGCGAGTTTTAGGGCTCATTACTGTTTGGTAAACAATTAAAGAAATAAGCAGGTTCAGCAAAAAAAACAAGACCAAGCCTTTTTTTTCTGTCCCATTTGATGGATATTTGCACCACTCTTCAACTAAATCACTCCAGTTTTCACTCG
>VYZQ01005222.1:0-14757 GCA_013400655.1 Mystacornis crossleyi
AAATTATTATTTTAAATGATTTTTTAAAAATTTCATTTCAGGATGGATTCAGGTCTCCCCAGGAGGAACTGTGGAGAGAGTGAGAAGCTGCAGATATTGTACAACCATCATCTCCCTCCCCCATCCTTCCCATGGCCTAACGTCGATTTTTGAATGTTGGTGACAACTTAATTCTTCGTGTCTGCCATTGACAGTTTTCTACTGTCATTAATCATAACGACTCTTGGCTGCTGGCAAGAGCTGATAGAGTCAGGCTGGAGTTTCCCAGGAAGCATCATAAGGCTTCCAAAAACTCTGAATTAGCAAAGACAGCAAAAATGCTTCTCCAGAGGAAGGTGTGTGCTGGGGATCAGCCGGGACCTTCCCTTGGTGCCAGCAGAGTTAATCATGAGCTGTCCCCTGCCCTGCCCCTCTGCCCCTCTGCCCTCTCCCATTTTCTGCAGGGAACACGTGTGGCTGTTTGCAGCCCGGGGCTCTGTTGCTGTGGGAATTATCGACTGCGAGGTGCACTGGAAAAAGCCCTAATCTCCTTCCTGCCAAACTTTGTGCTTATCTGCAAACCAAAAAGGCTGTGTTGGGTTCTTGCTTTTTTTTTTTTTTTTTTTTTCCCCTTCTCTTTCAGNAGGACTCTGGTGATTTACGAGTTTACAGAGTTACAGAGTTTTCTTTCTTCATTTGCCACCTCCTTTGACATCAAGTGTGAGTCAGCTTCTCCTAAAAGCAGGAGATCTCTCTTGAGGCCTGTGTGGCTTCAATGTGTCTTTGAGATGATTTGGAGGGGCTTCAGATGCTTCCTAAAGCAGCACAGCTCCAGAGGCCTTCTTGTCCCAGCCTTTATGTGGCCAAGGAGGCAGGATGGGGAAGAGAAGGATGGTGGCTATAGAAGCAGAAAAAAGGACAACTCTCCTTTGGTGTCAGGAGATGAAGGAAAATAGAAACCGTGTCTTGCTTGTTGCCCAGAGCAGCTGTGGCTGCCCCTGGAGCCCTGGAAGTGTCCCAGGCCAGGTTGGATGGAGCTCTGAGCAACCTGAGATAGTGGGAGGTGTCCCTGCCCGTGGCAGAGGGTTGTAATAAGATGATCTTTAAGGTCCCTTCCAACCAAACCCTTCTGTGATTCTGTAAAAATCATGGAGATGTTTGAGTCTCCATCCTTCAGCAGGCACAGGCGTGAGAAGGCAGATCTGGGAGTGGCTGCAGTCCACCAGAGAACAGAATCTGACCCTTCACGACCCTGTCCCATCACGCCAGCATCAGCAGCATCCTCCAGATATCCCTTCCCAGGTAGAGGGAGTGTCTGGGGAACGCCCACACCACACGTGCCATAGAATCATTAAGGCTGGAAAAGGCCCCTGAGAGCATCGAGCCATTCCCCCTTGTCCTGTCCCTCCAGACCCTTGCCCAAATTCCCTCTCCGGCTCTCTTGGAGCCCCTTTAGGCACTGGAAGGGGCTCTAAGGTCTCCATGGAACCTTCTCTGGGATGAACACCCCCACCTCTCTCAGCCTGTCTGAGAAAAGTGGGTGGAATTTTTTCAAGATCATTATTCAGAACTGGAAAAACCAAACCAGCTGTTGCCCATCTCCTCTGCCGTGCCCTCTGCTTTCCAAGACATCCCATCTCAGCAGCTGCTTTACACCTGGTCACCCCTGCCTGTCCTTTGTCTTACAAGCCCTGGACGCAGGAGAAAACCCCTGAGGAGCAGCTCAGACCTCCCAGATCACCGTGAGCTGAGGGGAAGCTCCAATCCTCAGGGCAGCTTGGTTTGAACTTTGCTGGTGTCTTGTCCAACTCAGCCCTGCTCCTTCAAAGCACCCAGTACTGCAGAGGCTCTGAGACCCCTTTCATTCAACCCCTCGGCTGCTTGCCACCCCTGCAGAAAGAACATTAACCTCTGATCCAGATTTGGGTTATTTTATTCCCTAAATCAAAAGGGTAGCACAGAGAGGTGCTACGGCACAGTCCTGTGCCCTCTTCGTCAGAGAACACTTCTGCACTGAGCCTCACAGAAATTTCCTGTCATGGCACTGTAGGCTCAAAGCAGTCCTCAGTGGGGTCTCAGACTTGAAGGGACATCATAAAAAAATGGGCAGAGGAATAAAGGTATCTAGAAACTGCTCTGCTGGGCAGGCCGATGAATTGTCCTCCGTGTCCTTCACGATGGTGATACAGTAACCCATCAATTAGTTTTTTTCCCCTATCACTCCAAATTTACCTGCTCTATCTTGATCTACCCCAGCCTGCAGAACCTATTCAGTGTCATGCAGCACCTGTGAACCTAGACAGTTCTTAAGTAGAAATTCGCTTCCATAATGCTGAACCAAAGGTGCAGTGTTTATCTTGACAGGCTGAGACATCTGGGGCTGTTGAGCATGGAGAAGAGAGGGAGAGGGCTTTGAGGAGACCTCAGTGTGGCCTTTCTGTACTTAAAGGGGGCTTATGAAAAGACGGAGGCTGATTTTGCACAGGCAGATAGTGGTAGGACAAGGGGTGACATTTTAAAATGAGACATTAAATCAGATATTTGATAGAAATTCTTCCCTGTGAGGGTGGGGAGACCTTGGCATGGGGTGCCCAGAGAATATGTGGCTGCCCCTGGAGCCCTGGAAGTGTCCAAGGCCAGGTTGGATGGGGCTTGGAGCAACCTGGGACAGCGGAAGGTGTCCCTGCCCATGGCAGGGGGTTGGAACTGGATGGGCTTTAAGGGTGCTTCCAACCCTTCTGTGATTCTAGAATTCTGTGATCTCAGGCTGATAAATGTCCTCCCAAATGTCCTCCACAGATGAAGGGTAGGTCAGGTGGAAATCAGGGTGTCATCCCTCTCATCTGAGGTCCCAGACGGGATCAAAGGGAATGCCAACATTCAGCTTTCCATCACTCAGCCTTTACTCCCGCCCTGGAAATGTCTCCATGCCCTGCGCCCCTCTGGTTTTAACCTGGTTGAGCCATGAGGGTGTCAGGTAGGAGAGCTTTTCACAGCTCTTCTTTCAGCCTGAACAAACCATTCCTGGGGTGTCCTGAGCTATCCTGCTTTTATTCCATGCCACATTTTCCCTCAGCGTGGTGCCAGGATAAGAGGACGCATTTCTCTGCAATAAACGGCCAGTTCTTCTTTGGCATGGTTATCTGTCTGTGGCAGTTGCCTGAAAATTTATTTCTTATTTGGAAGGGTTGGCACCAGAATAAACCACACCCAGTTATCTTTGGGTTTGCAGAGAATGGATGCTCCCCCTACCCCCCTCCTTCTTGCCAACAAATTAAAAGCACACCGTCTTCTGATGCACAAATTGCTCTGTCAGATATAATGATTTTTATCCCAGCTCTTAATTTGCTTAATATGTTAAGGCTGGTGCCAAATTCACTCCTGCTCTGATAGTCAATTGCTCATGTTCAAGCAAAGTGGGTGTAAATTGATAATCTTCCTGATTAACTTGCTGGGACAGTCTGCAGAGCTGAGGCATTGGGGAATCAAGATCAAGGCTTGACTTTCTGCACAAGTTCAGCTTCCACAGGCTGTCAGATCAGGTTGGGCTCTCATCTTTTTGGCCAGTCTGCTGAGTTTGGGTTGTGGCAAGCCCGGGAGGATGCCGAGTGCTCTGCTAGATGAAGGCTCAGTCCATGGGAAAACACCATTTCTGTCTGGAGAGGGGAAGGAAGAATTCTTCCAGAGGCTAATCCTATACACAGAACTTAAGCATAACATTTCATCAAATTCTTTAAAGACACCCCCGGGGAGAAATCTGGGACCAGTCCTTAAGGAGTGATCACAGAAAAAAGTTCACTTAATGATAGTCACTGCTATTCCTTCTCTCTCCAGAGATTCGGACTGCAAGGCTGGCATCCACACCCAGGGCTGCCGGCTCGGACACAGCAGGGTTTTAGCAGCGCTGCAACTACTGGAAGAACCCACTCTGGCTCTTGCTGCTGCTCTCTGCTCTGGGAAAGCAGGTCTGTTACCTCCGCTGGGTTGTGAGTGCACAAATCAAGAGGAGGACACAACCCAGGGCAAAATATGTGTGTAATTCAATGCCTTCAGTGGGATGTTCTCTCCCCACG
This sequence comes from Mystacornis crossleyi, assembly GCA_013400655.1. Lineage (NCBI taxonomy): Eukaryota > Metazoa > Chordata > Aves > Passeriformes > Timaliidae > Mystacornis > Mystacornis crossleyi. Next base: position 4,053 of record VYZQ01005222.1, read on the forward strand.
CAGCAGTGACTCCATCAAACAGCAGCTGATAAATTTGCTGCTGCCTCTGGGCTGCAAAAATCAGCATTTATTTATCTGCTGTACGTGGTGGCTCTTGATGCAAGAGCCAGAAGAATGAGGTTTGTGCCTGTTGGAGATGACTTGCCCAGGAGCTCAGCTTTACACACACAGGGCTCATCAGTCATTACAGTCATTATGTTTGTTTTAACCCCGTGCTTTCAGTGGTCACAGTTTGAGGTGTGGGAGAACTTTCAACCCTGTCCTTAAGCAATGTTCCTGTAGCTCCAGGCATCCTTTTTGGAAGACCTGTGATGATTTTTTTTTTTAATATAATAGAACAATATTTCATTAAATAATAGCATCATTTAGGTTGGAAAGCACCTTTAAGATCATCGAGCCCGACTGTTTGTACATCTCTCGTTGAAAATCAGCCAGTAGCTGGTGTCACCACAGCAATGTTATCACCAAGAGACTTCAAACAAACTAAAGAGCCTTTCTTCCTCGATTTGGGAGGATTTTTAACACGGGAAGGTGGAAGAGGCTGCCCTCGCGTGGTAGATTTAAGGAAATATCCGTTTCTAACATTGGGTTGCTCAAGTTTAGGGGATACCCCGGGAAAGATAAACTCTGGAGGAGCATTCCCTGGGACACATTTGCATTCCAGCCAGAGGCACTGGGGATTCAAGAGGTGGGCGAAGGAATAGGCTTCTTCCAAAGTTAATCTAGGAAATAAACACTCTGAATTAGTGTTGGTCAAATTAAAACCAAAGAAAAATCCAACACAAAAAAATCCTCCCAAACCACAAACAAAAACATCAGAGGAGTTTCCCAAAGCAAAGAAAGATCATATCTCAGCAGGTGCCTCTGATGAAGGAACTTGCTCATGGCACAGGCTTGGGTTTTTTCCCAAAGGTATCGAACGTCCTGTGCAACCTCTGCCGTTGCTACTACCTTGCTATGTCCTGCTATACCCTTGAAAACAGACATGGAAAAACCTCCAAAACCCAAAGAACCACAGAACAGTTCGGGTTGGAAGTGACCTTTAAAAAATCTGCTTCCAAGTTCCTGCCATGGGCAGGGAGCTCTTCAAAGCTCCATCTCAAAGCCCTTTCCAACCTGGCCTTGGACACTTCCAAGGATCCAAGGGCAGCCACAGCTTCTCTGGGCAACCTGTGCCAGGGCCTCCCCACTCTCACAGGGAAGAAAATGCTCCTGAGGAGCCTTGGTTTGGAGAAAATTCAGCTGTGTCCCCCCCGGAAGATACTCATGGCATCCCCAGGCAGTATTTTTGCTAATCAAGGTGGATCAGCTTTTGTGTCCCTCCGTAGCACCCCTCTCCTGCCATGCTTTCACCAAGGACATCTTAAAGCCTTCTCCCTTCACTTCCAGCTGTGAGATCTCCAGAAAAGCAGGAGGTGCTGTCAAAGAGGACCAGGGACACACTTGTAAGAAAACTGGTGGCAGCCACTCCTGCCTATGACCCCTGACCCCTTATGTCCTGAGGGACATTTTCCTCTCCTCTCCTTGGTGACAATCCCAGACTGGGAAGCCAGAGGGAAGGATCTCAGCTGCTTCTCACACAGCAAAATTCCTGTTCCTTTGCAGCGATGCCTGGTGGGAGTAGATGGGATGAAGAAACAACACAGCTGAGTGCAGGCAGCCTTCTGTGTCAGACTCTGCTGTGGCTGATCCAGCTGAGGTCTGAGTAGGAGGAAAACACATCAGTTCTCCTCTGTAGAAATGAGGAATCAGCCAGGGATGAGCCTCTATCCATTGCACATCTGCAGAAGGTGTTAAAGTTCTTAGAAACAGCAGAGCCAGGCCAGGTCTCCACTGGTTACCCCAATGTTCTCATAAGAAAAGCAGAACAACACCTTCATTTCACAGGTGAGGGAAACTGAGGCACGGGGGCAATGCTTGCCTCACGATCTGTGAGGAAAACCAATGAACCCTGAGGAGCTTGTTTGAAGATGCAATAATTGATTTTTGGCTTTGTTGAGTTCATAGTGTTCCTTCCACTGAACAAGCCATGCAAATCTTTATTGCAGAAACCTAAATTGGCTGGTTTTCTAAACAACCCAGCATGTCAAAACCCATCTGAAAAACACTTCCATTTTCCTGGGAATCTGCTCTAAAAAAAAAGCATCTGTCAGACAGGAGGGTACACCATGTCCTCTCAGTCCCATGACATCGTAGTGACACTAAATAAGAGCATTGCTGTGAAAGCAGTCACAGCCTGAGGGATGTTACCTGAGGGAGAGGCTGGAGCTGTGCCAGGGGAGATTTGGGCTGGAGGTCAGGAAAGGTTTTTTGCCCCAGAGGGTGGTCAGGCACTGACCAGGTTCCCCAGGGAATGGGCACGGCCCCAAGGCCCCAAGAGCTCCAGGAGCGTTTAAACAGGGTGGGATTTTTGGGGTATCCTGTGCAGGGCCAGGAATTGGATTGGATGATGTTTGTCGGTCCTTTCCAACTCAGGATATTCTGTGATTTTATGATTGCAGTGCCAGTGTAACTCACCTCATTAAATATCCTGTTCTGTGGAAGGAATTTTTTCCCCTTCTTCCTGCCAGGAGTTGATCCCACACAGTTTAATGCCCTGGGTTCTGGGAGCCCACACCTCACATCCCCTTATCAAGGGTAAATCACTCTCTCCCTGTTTACCATCAACATTTTACAAATCTGTCTTCTAAGCTCTTCCTGCAGTTCCAGTGCTCTCCCTGCTAGCTGTGACACTGTAATTAAGAGTTAACACAGACCACCATGGAATGCTCAGCTTTGCTCTGATGCTCCCAGCGCTGGCTGTGTCTGTGTTTATCATGTTTGGAGATAGGGGCGGCATCAAACGGTGCTTGAGTGATGCTGAGGTGAATTCTCCTCTTCTTCCTGAGTTGGAGGTGGCTGGGATTTTGGAAGCCGGGCACTTTGCACTGCGGAGAGCAGCCAGCTGAGGGCAGGAGAAGCCCGTGCATCGGTGCTGGGTGTTCCCGCAGTCTGAGGAGGAGGAGGGGCAGATGGGGGAAGGAATAAAGCAGCGCTGCCTTCAGCGTGCTTCCTGCGCTGATTGCCCCTGTTTTATATCTCCACAACTCAGGCTGAGCCCGAAAGAGGGCTTGGAGGGAGGCTGGGATGGGAAGTGGTGGTGATGAACACCCCAGAGCTGAAGTGATGGAAAAGGAACGCTGGGGTTTTGCCCTGAACAGTCATCATGGAAAAACGGAATGGTTTGGGTTGGAAAGGACCTTAAAAGTCATCTCATTCCACCCCCTGCCATGGACACGGACACGTTCTGCTATCCTAGGTTGGTCCAAGCCCCGTGCAGCCTGGCCTTGGACACTTCCAGGGATCCAGGGGCAGTCACAGCTTCTCTGGGCACCCTGTGCCAGGGTCTCCCCACCCTCAAGCACAAAGAGAAGTCCGCAGGAGCCTCAGGGGTCTCCAAAGACTCTGGGATGGAGCAGCCCTGCTCGGGGACTCAGGCTGGTGCTGGGACTATCCCACACCAGGAACTGGTGGGGAATGAGTTCCAGGCAGGCAGATGGAACATGATATCCCTGCATCTCCTATTCCTGAGGAAGGATGCTGGCCAGGCAATGAGTAAAGTTTTTGCGATGGGAGCAACTATCAGTAGTGGTCCTTCTGTATTCCTTTCCCTTTCCAAGATGATGTACAAGAAAGATGCTTAAAATTTGATCTTATACCCTTAATTTTACGCTTGAATCTTAAAGGGTTTTGTGTTTTTATCAGTATCTTTCTCTCAGATTAATCTTTGGTCTTCAAAATTGCTTTACGAGTCCAGATTTTCCTTCAGCTTTGTTCCAGAGAGTTTGCAGGAGTCTCATAGCTACTTTCTGTGAATATTTTCACCTTAGCAGGAACAGAATTTTGAATCTCTGGCAAAAATCGGTCTTCCTCCCAAATCTGATGCTGGGAGTTAATTAAGTTAATCTGATGTTAATTAGGTTGGATGGGACCATGAAAGGGGCCTAAATAGTTTGACCCCTTTTTGCAATGACCATTCACAATTAATTTTATGTACTCTTGCAAATGTGTGCTGTCTTAGAAATACCATATTTTCAGCGCTTCAATCAGCATCCATCTTCTCTAATTTTGCTCATCTAAAAGTTAAGCAGACAAATTTTAACTGATTACAAAATTTCCTTCAGAGGGTAGGTTGAATTTTGCATTGACATCAGCCCTTCCATTACACTGAAATATTGAAATGATGTTTGATACTGGCTAAAAAAAAAACAAAACAAAACCCAAAAAACAAACAAAAAAAAAAAAAAAAACCCCAGAAAAACCCACAACAAAAAACACAAAAAACCAAAAAAACCCACCCCACAATTGTGATATCTCTATATTAGAAAACTGGTTATGTACGAAGAACTCATTCTGGGTTTGAATCAAATACAAAGGCAAACTGCAATCCTAATATAACCATAGCAACGCAAAAATATGTGCTTGAAATGATCCGTGTGGTCAAAAAGAGCAGAATATCTGAATGCCTCAGCTAGAAGGGCTAGGAAACGACTATGGAGAAATAAGATTTGAAGAAGCATGTTTAAAGAGAGGTGGCTGTTGGGAACTTTCTGGGGTGATGTCTCTGAATGCCCTGAGGATAAAACCTTGATGGGAAATAACTCCGTGTATTCTAAGCCTGGATTTCAACAGAGATTTTCTGCAGTGAATTGAGGTGTGATTGGTCTGAGCTAGAACAAGATGTGCTGTCGGATCCTTGTAATGTTTCCTTGTGTCTGATGGACACCAAGTTTTGGACTTTCCTCAGCATTCAAACTGGGAAACCTCCCCACATTCTACAACAGAGGTTTTTTTGCCCCAAACCATTGAAACCACGGAATCACAGAATGGTTTGGGTTGGATGGGACCTTAAAGCCCATCCCATTCCACCCTCTGCCATGGGCAGGGACACCTCCCACTATCCCAGGTCACTCCAAGCCCCATCCAACTTGGCTTTGGACACTTCCAGGGCTCCAGGGGCAGCCACAGCTTCTCTGGGCAACCTCTTCCAGGACCTCCCCACCCTCACAGGGAATAATTTCCTCCTGATATCCAAACTAAACCTTCCCTCTAAATTTCTACAATCTCTTTGGTTTTGCTCACCAACACCAGAGTTTAAAGGCACACCCCAGCAGGGCTCTGCCCAAATTATCTCAGGAACAGCACGTGTGAGTCCAGCAGGTAACATTTATAACACAGACTCAAATACCTATGAAAAGTACCCAAACCAGAGCTGTTTGCCATCATTTCAAGCATGGCTTGCACCCAGCCTGCACCCCAGGTGATGCACAGACAAGGGGAAGGACATCTGCGCCTTCTGACTGAGCTTGATTTGTTAAATGACCTCTGGGAAATAATTTCCATTCTCTGTTAGTACAACATAGCCAATTTTCTTCTCCTTGCCCCAGGGAGTCAGCAGCAATGCCTGTCAGTGCTACAAGGCTGGTGCCCAGACCTGGAAATCCTGTGCTTCAATGAAGGATTCAGCCTAATCACTGCATAATGGTGTAAAAAGCCCCTGCATTCCTCTCTGCAAGTCCCTTCGAGGGTTCAGGGGGGTGAGTTCTTAGAGCAGAGAGCTTGGCCGTTCAGCAAGCAAAAGATCCATGCAGCTGGCATGGGGAAAAAAAAATCACTTGTGAGTGTTTAAAACCAGGGCAATTACACTTTTTAAACATTGTACTGATGGAAGGCGGAGGAGAAAGAGATAATAGGGACCAGGTGGATTGTCCTCTAAGGAAAGAACCTGGATATCTCTCTTACACAGATCCTCTTGTGCCAAGCCAGGCTCTGGGCTTAACACCAGGATGCTCAAGGCAAAGCCACAGGGATGTGGGAGGTCAGGGAGCAAGGTCAGGATATGGGTTGGGGTCTGAGGGCAGAGCCTGCAGGCGAAGGGCAAACTGCTCAGATTAGAAAATAAAGGCAGAATTTCTTTTCCTTTTTAGGATTCACTTAAAAAAAATTGAATTAAAAAGAGAAATAGAAGAACAAAAGAGCGAGGAAAGAACGCCTGAAATACAACATGCAAGTCTGCCTCTGTTTAGGGCCTGGCTGGAGATGAAACCTGAATGTTTCTGAATTAGAATAAAAACAACAAAGTGAAGGACACTGTGTTTTGATGGGTTTCATTTTATCCTTTGATAATTTTTCATTTGTATCCCGCAATGGCATTTCATTTGGGTCTCTGCCTGACTGCACATTTTATTCTGGAGCTTGATTTCACTCTATTACTGCATACATCAGTGGCTCCCCAGATTCAGTAACTTGGTCCTGCTCCTTAGCAAATAGACATGTCTGTGCTGTGCTTTGCTGTAGATACTTTTACAAGCCATTTCCCCATTGTGCAGGCTCATAAATATTCCTCTGGCGTGGCCTTTTCTTCTGTAGGGAAAAAAAAAAAAAAAAAAGCCCACGGCAGTGAAACTGAGAGTCAGTAAAAACTAACCAATTTGTCAGTGGCAAATCTTTGGACAGTTAAGAAACCTTGTGTCTCTCCTTGGTTTTTTCTATCCTCCAGAAGAACAGAGAAATACAGAAGTGAGAGGAAATGGACCTGCTGCTCATCTAACTTAATTAAAATTCAGGAATAAGGGGGAAATGCAGGAGAATTAGAGGCTTTTAACACTGGATCTTCTAAAAGCAATAAACAACTGATATTGGGGACAGCTGGGAATAACTGAGGCATAGAAAGCCTTGGCTTCGAGCAGAGGGGAGGGTTTAGATAATCTCCAAGTCCCTTTAAGCTCTGTTTGCTGATCCCATTCGGTGCTGAGATTTGGAGAGAAGCTGTGTCAGAACATGAGTTTAGTGCCCCGTGTCTCAGTCAAGGCACCAGGAAAATAAAAGTGCTCCTTCTTTGTGACACAGGGAGTTAGTCAGGGTTCAGAAACCTGTGCCCTCTTCCTGAGAGGAGATGCTGAAGAGGGTGCATTGAACACAGCACTGGCTGTGCAGTGAGTGTGCACAAGAAGAGGTGAGGATTGGCAAATGTTTTCTGTTCTCCCAGGTTTCCCCTTCTCTCCAACATTTTCATTGGGATCCCATGCAGAGACATCTCTGCATCCAGCTCTTGGGCCTCAGTATAAAAAGAAACCTTCCTGCCTGCTGGAACAAGTCCAGAGGAAACCACTACATTGATCACAGGACTGGAGAAGCTTTGCTATAAAACAGGCTGAGATACTTGGAGATTTCAGCCTGGGGAAGAGAAGGCTCCAGGGAGAACTTAGAGCCTCTTCCAGTGCCTAAAAGGGCTCCAGGAGAGCTGGAGATGGACTTTGGAGAAAGGTCTGGAGTGACAGGACAAGGGGGAATGGCTTCAAACTGACAGAGGGTAGGTTTGGGTTAGATATTGGATAGAAATTCTTCCCTGTGAGGGTGACGAGGCTTTGGCACAGGTTGCCCAGAGAAGCCGTGGCTGCCCCTGGATCCCTGGAAGTGTCCAAGGCCAGGTTGGACAGGGCTTGGAGCAACCTGGGATAGTGGAAGGTGCGCCTGCCCATGGCAGGGAGTTGTAACTGGATGATCTTTAAGGTCCCTCCAACCCAAACCCTTCTGTGGTTCTTGTTCTTCAACTTCTCTGGCCTTTCCTACGGTACAGAGACAGAGGTTGTAGATCCATCAGCAATCTCCAAAGCCCAGCCCAAGAGTGATGCCGTCCTGAGGCCCAGCATGCTGCAAATTTCACTTCTGATGAATGTGGGAGGTTGTGAATCTCCCTGGGGACATTCCTCTGCAGAGTGGGGTGTCTGCTGTGTCACAGCGTTCAAAGCCAAGGAAGGAGAAAATCTTACTGGGAGAAAAGCAGAGCAGAAAAACACCACTTGGGAAAGAGCTGTCCCTCCCTGCTAATGCAAGCATTCCCTTCACCGTGTCCTACGGTGTTTGGCCTCCCCAAAGTCGACAATATCTCCAGCAGCAGCTGCTTCCAGCATTTCCCTTTGAAAACAGTCAAATATCCAAGAGAACTGTTCAGGGAACTTGTCCCAGCCCTCCGATATTTTAACTCCACACTCCTGCCCATTAACCCATTAATGCTTTTCATGTTTTCCTAAGTAATCCCACTTCCTGTGTCCAACCCACACCCATCTCATGCTCAGCTGATGTTCCCTTGGTTGTTTCCATTTGGCCAAAATTGTTTGGTTCTGCAGGAATGGAAAGCTGACCTGAAGTCAGGATTTGTAGCTTATAATTCTCTCCTTTTTCTACCAAAAATGGATCCCAACTGAATCTTTCCTTGAGCTCATCATTTCTGTTTCAGACTTGAAGAACAGAGTCTGTGCTCAAAACATGATCTTCCTTTAGATACCAGGATTTTGCTCCCTCAGAAAAGAGCCCTTCCCACAAATAGTTCAACCACCCCAGTTACAAACAGTGTGAACACAATGCCAAAAAGTGAGATTTCTTTTGGCTGAAATTATAAAGAATGGTGGGTTTGGGGCCAGGGAATGGTGTTTCATGCTCTTGCAGTTCATGCTGCTCATTGTGGCTATGATTTACAGCCTCTTGATGGGTACCTGGGGCTGTACTCTCCCCCAAAAAGTCAATCTGTGCCCCAAAGACGTGACCTTCTAAATTGAGCAGCCAGACAGGAAAGAGGGGAATCGTTTACCCATTTTGTATAAATTAATCCCCTGGAGTTCCGTAATTAATAGATGCAAAATGCACTGTGAGCCTGTAGCCAAGTGAGGATCTGAGCCCAGGTCCCTGCCCAGCAATCACAAACCTTTCCTTCCTCTATTCAGTGCATTAGGAAAAGGTCTCTGTGACCTAGAAAGATCTCACAGTGACTCACTTTTCAATCTTTCAGCATCCTCTTTGAAGGGAGGAGGGACGGGGAGAGGGGCAGAACTTTGGTTATTGTTGTTTTCCATCTTTTTAATTTGCAGCTACACTGCTTGTTAGTCTAAAAGCAAATTGAGACAAGGCTGAAGTAACCATCTCAGCAATAAAAGCTCTCTGCCGAGACAGACCGAACACTCCAGGAAAGTGCAAGCAAGAGGGAAAAATCAGGCTGCTGGAGCTAAACAGCTGCTCAGGTTGACTTTCAGAGGCAGTTGGGTCTCAGGGCCTGCAGGGGACACCCCCTGACGTCCCCTGCCCACTCTCCCCACATACATTTAGAGCATCTTTCCTGCTCTGGGACCCCGTGTCGGACACAGCTGGGGGAGCAGATCCACGTTGTGCAAACAGGGATATTTTGCCAGGTGTTTTGTAAGGTGGGAGAAGGTTGCTTGGCTGCTGTGATGAAAGAAGACCTAATGCTTCCAGGAAGGCAAATTCCTTGTCACGAGGCCTGAGGGAATGTCTTTCCCAGGACCAGTGTCTCGGCCAGGAACCCCTTCGTGGCTGGGAACCTCAAGTCTCACGTGTGGGAAGGAAGGAAGGAAGAGACACTCTGGGATTTTGGTGGGAGCAGCCACTCAGTGGGATTTCTGGCTAAAGGAGAGCAACATCCTCTCCTCTGGAACCCCAAAACTGTCAGTGTTTAATACCTAACCTCTACCTATGTAAATATTGAAATTCCCAGCCTTTCACCATAATTAGAATGAATGGAGGGAGAGGGCACATCTTTTATATGGGTATGGAGTGACAGGAAAAGGGACAATGATTTTAAAGTGAAAGAAGGCAGATTTAGATTACATACTGGGAAGAAATTCTTCTCTGCGAGGGTGATGAAGCCCTGGCACAGTTGTGCTTGGAAGTGTCCCTGGAAGTGTCCAAGGCCAGGCCGGACAGGGCTTGGAGCAGCCTGGGATAGTGGAAGGTGTCCCTGCCCATGGCAGGGGGTTGGGACTGGATGGTCTTTAAGCTCCCTTCCAACTTAAACCATTCTGGGATTCTATAACCACAAGAGCAAAAACTTGAAGATAAATTTTAAAAAATTAAAATCTGAAAGTGAAAATATTCTCATGACTCCAGAAGCTGAGACTTCCAGAAAGCCACAAGAGTCATCAGCCATCAGACTGGTGGCTTTGCCTTTAAGCTCAAGTGCCTCAGGAAATGTGTCCCAGACATGATTCTCTGATAGGAACCAGAGTGGTGCTTTACTTGGAGGTTTCCGTGGTAAATATGGAGTATCCAAGTGAGAGTGTGACAAAAAGACCTCCTGAATCCTTGCACAGCTCAGTTCCCTGCAGAGCCACGGGATGGTACCAGCCCCACTTCTGTGCTGAGGCCAGGGTCTGCTCCTTNGTCTGCTCTTTGGTTTGAGGCTTTTCCTCAGCAGCTGCCTCCTGAACAGGGGCTGCATGCCATTAATGCATGTGAGCTTTTCCAGACTTATCTGTACTGAGCCTCTCAAGGCTCCCTCACTAAAACCCTTCTGTCTAATGAAGTAATTGGATTAATAGGCAAACAGAAAATCAGTGTGCTTAATTGGTGTTCCCAGGTAAATCAGCACAGGTAGTGCTTATGTTTAAGGGCTGCTCCTGAAGGAAAAGCAGAACTGAATTAAATCCTTTTTTGCTGCTTTCTTATGCTGTCTGAGACTGATGTGAAAGGTTATGATTTTCTCACTATTTTATTTTTGCATTAAGAATAATTTTGTTCTCTCGTGTCCTGTTTGTATGTGCCTCACACTCCTGAAAGATACCACAGGTGACCAGAAAACTGATGGGGGTGCAATATTGAACACTGAGAACTGTGAAGGGACTAATATATAGGGATGGAGAATTTTTTTCTTAGC
>VYZQ01005222.1:17434-46894 GCA_013400655.1 Mystacornis crossleyi
AAAAAAAAAAAATCTAGATATAAATAAATAAATATATAAAGTAATTATAATTATATTAAAAATTATTCAAGGGCAACAATTCCAAGATTTTCACATGGGTTGTGGAAAAAAGGAAGAAAAACAGACAGTGAAGAGGTTTTGAGGACAGATGTAGCCAGTCTCCCACTTAGGAATATTGTCTGTCTACACATCTTGAAAAGGAGGGATTTATATCAGCTGGAACCAATAGGTAGATAAAGAACCCACTTCAACAGGAGAAAGAAGCCATTATGCATTGCATAGTTAGCTTATGAGAATGAAAAAAGAGCATTTGGAGAAAATATCTGCCCATTAAATATGGAGTTAAGAGCTTGGCTTAGGCTCAGAAGGGGAAAAAAAAGGCTTTTGATTAACCAATAAAGCCAATGGTGATGTTGAGATTATTCAGGGTTTATTGCTTTTATGAAAAGGGAAAAGAAAAGGGAAAAAATGAAAACAAAAAAAAAAAAAAAGGAAGAAAAACCAGTCTGTTTTACATTTGTTGGGACTGCAGTAGATTGCTCTTGCCAGGGTAATAAACAGTAGCTTGGATGCATCATGCAAGGCTGGTTATGAAGATGAAAACACACAGCTCTTTGGGTTTTAAAATGCTTGGAGGCATTTCAGCTGACAGTTCCCCCTGCTGATGCCTCTGAGGAGGGAAGATTGACTGCAATGGCCTTGTTTGTGGCTACTTAATCTCGGTGCAATTCTTCTACTTGATGGATCAATGCGAGGCCTTCAGCTTGGTTATGACATTTAGATGGACCCATTAGGAAAAATCAAGAGCAGAGTGATCCCAGGGCTCCCTGTCCATGGGGGAAGGTGGGAGATTAGGAACCTTTCATCCGCTGAGGTGGGGCGTGGCAGCACCTCGCAATCTGCAGAAGATGAGCACGGAGGGAAAGGAATGNGGAAGTGTCCAAGGCCAGGCCGGACAGGGCTTGGAGCAGCCTGGGATAGTGGAAGGTGTCCCTGCCCATGGCAGGGGGTTGGGACTGGATGGTCTTTAAGCTCCCTTCCAACTTAAACCATTCTGGGATTCTATAACCACAAGAGCAAAAACTTGAAGATAAATTTTAAAAAATTAAAATCTGAAAGTGAAAATATTCTCATGACTCCAGAAGCTGAGACTTCCAGAAAGTCACAAGAGTCATCAGCCATCAGACTGGTGGCTTTGCCTTTAAGCTCAAGTGCCTCAGGAAATGTGTCCCAGACATGATTCTCTGATAGGAACCAGAGTGGTGCTTTACTTGGAGGTTTCCGTGGTAAATATGGAGTATCCAAGTGAGAGTGTGACAAAAAGACCTCCTGAATCCTTTCACAGCTCAGCAGGGAATGTTCACTTCCCTGCAGAGCCACGGGATGGTACCAGCCCCACTTCTGTGCTGGGGCCAGGGTCTGCTCTTTGGTTTGAGGCTTTTCCTCAGCAGCTGCCTCCTGAACAGGGGCTGCATGCCATTAATGCATGTGAGCTTTTCCAGACTTATCTGTACTGAGCCTCTCAAGGCTCCCTCACTAAAACCCTTCTGTCTAATGAAGTAATTGGATTAATAGGCAAACAGAAAATCAGTGTGCTTAATTGGTGTTCCCAGGTAAATCAGCACAGGTAGTGCTTATGTTTAAGGGCTGCTCCTGAAGGAAAAGCAGAACTGAATTAAATCCTTTTTTGCTGCTTTCTTATGCTGTCTGAGACTGATGTGAAAGGTTATGATTTTCTCACTATTTTATTTTTGCATTAAGAATAATTTTGTTCTCTCGTGTCCTGTTTGTATGTGCCTCACACTCCTGAAAGATACCACAGGTGACCAGAAAACTGATGGGGGTGCAATATTGAACACTGAGAACTGTGAAGGGACTAATATATAGGGATGGAGAATTTTTTTCTTAGCTTTGGTTTAATCTGCGTTCTTCATTTACCTGCATGTAGCTGAAATGCCTGTGGGATGCTTGAGAGGAAAAGCACTTTTGCTACAGACCAAACACCCTGGCTCCTTGTAAAGGGCTGTGCAGGAACCAGGACCTTCTGCGTTTGACCTCCCAGAGGAACATTCCCCCAAGGAGGGAAAAGCTTCATGCCATCCTGCTCTTCCTCAGGACTGAAAAAGCAAGGAAAAGAATGCACATATATTGAAATAATGCTGTTCAAAGCAGAAACAAATACTGCAGGCTTTTCTGGTTTCCTTTGCCTGTCACAGACACAGCACTGCCTTTACTGTTCCAAAGGCCTTTTAAATCAGGGGAATTCAGAAGGTGTTGATTTTTCAGAGGCTCTGGATTCCCCCACAGTAGCTCGACCCCTGTGCTCCGCCATAGACCCTGTCCCAGAGAGGGGGACAGTGATGAGCAGGAGGGGACAGGGGAGAAGAGAATGGCCTGGAGGAACTGGTTTAGCAGCTGAGATCAGAGAGAGCAGAGCAAGGATGGGAAGGTCTGGGGAAGCTCTGCCTCACAGGGATTTCTCCCTCCCCAAGAACAGGACAAAACCCTTTGGAGAAACTGGGGGCTACCAGAAGTGCTGCCTGGAGGTTTGTTCTGGATGGTGGGACAGCCTCTGCTTCTCCTTGGGGCATTTAAACCTGGCCAGGGCGGTTCAGAGCCTGCATTTGGAGGACACAGGCAAAGCTGATGGGCAAGCAAAACCCTTTATCTCTCCATCCTTTGCGCTCAGAGCAAGGCTTTTCTTGCAGCCCATCACGCCAGGAGTGTGGTGAAAGGAGTCCCTGCTGCTGGGAGTTGCTGAGGCGCTTTTCACGGGTGTCCTGGTGCCTGTTCCCTGCGAACAGCCCGCGCCTCTAGACTCAGGATGGCAGCAGCGCGCTGCGGCAGAGCACAGCCGGGCACGGGCTGCTGGCTGTCCCCTCCCAGAAATTCGGCCTCCTCCTGAAACATCCCGGCGCTGGAAACACTCAGAGGGCTGCTGAACCTGTCCCTACGAGCTGGGGTGAGGAGAAAGCCAGGCTGCGCAGAAGTTGGGGCCTTGCTTCCTTGCCGCAAGCAAAGTCTCCATCAAAAGGAGCTTTTTGCAGCAGAATTCCCCCCTTTTTCAGGATGCACCCAAAGGGGTTCCTGTCGCTTGGGCCCTGGTTTTTTCCCAGCTGCTGAGCTAAGGCTGTGCTGGCTTTGTGTGCAGCAGACCTTGGAGAAATGTCACTTCTGGGAGTTTCACAGCGAAGGGATATGGGCATCCGACCGAGACCCTGCTCCCCCTTGGCTTTGGCAAGGAGGAAGGCAGGTGCTGGATGCAGCAGGAGAGGGCAGCAGCACCCTCTGTGTTAGGTGTAGCTGCACTTGGTGCCCGGTTTGGCACAGGTGCCTCAAGGTTTGTGCTCTGCGGTGCCCGTGGGTCGCTCGCTGCTCTCTCTTGGGCAGGAGCTCCGGGCCAGACCCCACAGAGCATCTTCTGCCACCGTGGAGCACCTTCCTCCACCACCCTCCTGCACCTTCCTCCACCTGCTCCCAGCCTTGGGAGGAGGACGAGGATGGTGGGGAGACAGGAGATTTGTTCTCTGGTCCTGCATTTACCTTTAGCTTTTTTTTACCTGGCTGTGCACGGGCTGTGAAACCTTTCCCAGTGTAACCTGGGAAGGCTGTGAGCTCCCTTTGAGAGCTGGGATTGGAATTTGGGAAGTGTTCAGGCAGATTTTGCACAAGGCAGGAAGAGCTGTATGAGGACTCCAGGCAGCATCAGGACAGAACAACAATGAATAATAATAAAAAACGTGTTAACAGATTTACTTCCCTCTGATCAGGTGTGGATGCTTACCTGGACCTGTGCTGGACCAATTCAAGACATTAATCCTCTAGAAACCCCAAATTTTTTCAGTTGAGTTTATTTTATTCCTCTTTAGAGGCTGGACTGAGGTGTTGTGCAAGAGCCAGTGTGACACCAAGGACTTGGTCTGAGGGAGGAAGGGGCAAGGTCAGAGCATTTTTAGGCCATTTCTGCTGGTGTAGTGAAGCCACTCTTTGACAGGGCCAGGATGCTGCTGCCTGGGTTCAGATCCAAGGGTTTGCTCATCCCTGGATGCTCAAGCGCAAAGACAACCCCACAAGTAAGCTGGTCAGTAGAAAGCCAGCATTTCCCCTAGAAATAATGGTGTCACAAGCCATCAGTGACCTCCCGTGCACCAGACCTCTCTCCCAAAAGTCACGCAGAGGTTTCCCAGCTCCTCCTTGTGAAGGAACCTTAAATCACAGCCAGCAGTTCTCACAAACTTCCCATTGATTTCTGGCAGCTTGCGAATGTAGCAAGTGGCACGGAGTTGATACTGCAGATCCATAATTAATGCTTTGTGATCCCAGATCTGAAGGCCATTTCACAAGCAGAGGGACTGTTAAACTGCCCCTGAAGATGAGGGATAGAGTCGTGGAAGGGATTAACAGCCAAGCCAGTAATGAGCTCAGAAAAAAAACACAAGCATGGGAGATGAAAAAAAATAATCTGTGAGTGGAAAACATCCATTTATGAAGTGCTCTTTTGCAGAAGACGCGGGGCTTCTGAAGCCACCTAAAGCGCAGATATTCTCATTGCCTCTGGAAGCCTGAGTCAGACAGTTTGGAGCCTAGAATTCCCAGGATGTGGTTCAGGCAGACCAAGCTGGAAGGAGGTTTGGGGGTTGATGTGCTCCGTGCAGACGGCAGAGCAGTGACACAGCCCTCCAGGCTGGGGGATCCATCCCTGGGATTCTCTTTCAAAGAATGTCCCAGCGCTTTTTCTTATGTTTTGTCACAGTTGCATGGGCAGCTTTGGTTGGACAGTGGGGGAAGAGAGTAAAAGAGACTGCTGCAAGGAGCTGAGTGAGGGCCCAGCACTTGGAGTAGCAGGAAGGGCCCTTATCCAACCCCTTCCTCCCAAAAACTCCATGTCCAGCACAGAACTTGTTTATTGGGAATGTCTGTCTAGAAGAGCTTTTCCCTGTTTCATCCTGCTCTGTTCTAGAGTGCTGCACCCAGAGCCCACTCCGTGGTGTTGGCACCCACTGTGAACTCACCCACCATGGGACTGGTGACATTCAAGTGGCAGATGGGTTATTTCAGGTGTCCCCTCCTCACCAAGAANACATTTGTTGGGACTGCAGTAGATTGCTCTTGCCAGGGTAATAAACAGTAGCTTGGATGCATCATGCAAGGCTGGTTATGAAGATGAAAACACACAGCTCTTTGGGTTTTAAAATGCTTGGAGGCATTTCAGCTGACAGTTCCCCCTGCTGATGCCTCTGAGGAGGGAAGATTGACTGCAATGGCCTTGTTTGTGGCTACTTAATCTCGGTGCAATTCTTCTACTTGATGGATCAATGCGAGGCCTTCAGCTTGGTTATGACATTTAGATGGACCCATTAGGAAAAATCAAGAGCAGAGTGATCCCAGGGCTCCCTGTCCATGGGGGAAGGTGGGAGATTAGGAACCTTTCATCCGCTGAGGTGGGGCGTGGCAGCACCTCGCAATCTGCAGAAGATGAGCACGGAGGGAAAGGAATGCGCTCTTCTCCCGTGGGATAAGTCAGGAAGTTCTACAGCTCTACAGCAAAATCAGGGAAGGCTCAGATGGTGACCTGTGAGTCATTTCCTCAGGGGACACTGGAGATGGTCTGGGAGGGACTGGAGGAATCTCACAACAGGTTAGAGGCACATCAGTCTGGAAGTGCCCAGGCTTGGCAGTGCATGGTCACACAGCTCAAGGTTCCTCCAAGACTTTACTGTCAAAATCAAAGCTGTGGATGGCATAAAATGTGGAAAATCTTGCCTTAAAATGGACTAATGAACAGGATAGAACACTGCAGTGTATCCTGCTCAGGCCTCTCTTGCATCAAAGTTGCTGCTTCCTGGAATGTGAACATAGACAAATATAAGTGAGAAATAGAGGGAAATGATTTTAAGAACTCATTTTGAGATTAACTATTGGAGTAACCTGACAAAGGAGGCACTGCATTCCTGGTCCCAAAGGGACAGTGGATTGTCCCCTAGCCAAAAGTGGATGTAGAAGGAAGTTCTGGAGAGATCCACATGGTTTATACAACAAGCACTGACTGATTTCCTGCTATGGACAATGTAGGAGGTCAGAGTGGTAGGAGAGGTCCTTTCTAGCCTTCAATTATTCCTGTTCCACTGACTCCATCGGCTCTTGTGTCCCCTCAGCCAGGGCCTCTCCTCATTTTGAAGGCATGGGTCACACAGAACTGGACTCTGGCCACGCCCTCTTTGGAGGCAGGACTTGACACCCGTAACAATTAGAGTCTCTTACCAAGAAGGGTTCCCTTCTCTGGTCCTTACAGCTGAAATCCCATCAGGTTTCAGCCTGAGTTCCCTCATTTCAGCATTTTTTTGGTCTGAGTCTGGAAATGCATTAGGACTCTTCTGAAGGAACTGTGAACATCCTATGAGACCCCAGTAGGCCCTTAATTAAAGATTTAGGAACCAGGACAGATTAAATGAGAAACAATCACTGCAGAAATCCAGTTTGCTTTTGCTGAGTAATAGGAAAGAGGGAACAAAATGGCCCAGTTTTACTTGGTTTTCACCTGTCAGAAGACAATTCCCCAGCAGAAGATCCTGGCTGTTTCTCCACGTGCTCCACAATATGTGTGCCCCTGGGTGTTTTGGAGGTCTGTGGTGTTCCTGAAAACAGACACATTATCCCCAGAGGAAAGCTCTCACAGGTTACCATAAAAAATGGTGTCCCACTGCTCAGCTCAGTCCTCCTGGCTCCCCAGAGAATCGTAGAGACATTTGAGTTGGAAAAGACCTCTGAGGTCATCAAGTCCAACCATTCCCTCAGCACTGCCAAGGCCACTGCTGACCCACGTCCCCAGGTGCCACCTCCACATGGCTTTAAAACCCCTCCAGGGATGGGGGCTCCACCACTGCCCTGGGCAGCTGTGCCAGGGCTGGGCAACCCTTTTGGTGAATAAAGTTTTCTGAATATTCCATCTAAACCCCCTCACAACTTGAAGCCATTTTCTCAATTATGGTTGATCTTAGAAGGCTTTTCCAACCTCAGTGACTATATTCCTCTCATCATGTCCCTTTTTCTCCGGGAGCAGAGCCCAAACCTCCCACAGCTGCCCCCTCCTGTCAGGGAGTTGTGCAGAGCCAGAAGGTTCCCCCTCAGCCTCCTTTTCTCCAGGCTGAGCCCCTTTCCCAGCTCCCTCAGCTGCCCCTGGGCTTCCAGACCCTTCCCCAGCTCCGTTCCCTTCCCTGGACACGCTCCAGCCCTTCAATGTCCTTCTTGGCATGAGGGGCCCAAAACTGAACTCAGTATTTGGGATGAGGCCAGTTCTTACCCCAGTCCTCAGCATTTAAGAACCTCCATTTAGTGGTGAATGACCAGTGGGATGTGGGACTGACCCACAATCCTGCAGCCACCATCACATCATCCTCCAGCACCCCGTGGGAGGAACTCACCACCCTTTAGTGAGCAATCAGGACCCCCAGGCAGATTGTAGCAGACCCAGGGCATCCCTCCTGTTCCCAGCGTGTCTCCAGTCCCAACCCTCCACTCGGGGTGCAGGGATTTCAGGCTTGACCTCCCGGGCTGGGTCCTGCGTCCCACTCCCTCTGCCCACAGTCTCCCTGTAATCTCCGCCTGCTTCCCAGCGGTTCCCTGCAGCCATCAGCAGAAGCAGGGGCTGTGTGTGCTGCCAGGATAATTAGAGTGCTGCAGGGTGCTTAGTATGCAGGCAACGGCTGTGCTATTGCTGGGAAAAAAAAAAAAAAAGAAGAAAAAAGAAAAAAGAAAAAGAAAGGGGAAAAAAAAGGTGGACTGAATAAAAGCCCATTTGCCCAAGCTAAAGAAAAACACTTTTTACCACTTGTTTCTCTGCTTACCCAGGAAAGCCAAACCTCTGCACAGAGGCACTTCTGGCTGCCATGAGAGGGTGTCTGTGCAGGGATTACCAGGCAGTTTTTGGCCCCACAACATGGCAATGCTCTCTGCTGATGGCTGCACAGGGAATGGCTCTGTCCCTTGCCTTCTGCCATGGAGAAGCCTGAGATGGAGCAGGGGGGACAGGTTCTGGGCTCCCTTCAGCAGCAAGGGCTGTGCTGGGGTCTGATGGAGCTGAGATGTTCCAGGTTTGCATGTTTAGGGCCAGCTGTGCAATGCAGACACGATGCCCTCTTGGTGTCCTTCATCCCACACATGATGGGAACCAGCTCGGATGCCCCTGGTGTGGGAAGAAGAACTGGAGCAGGATCCAGACACAGCTCCGGGGGTGCATGAGGGGGCATCTTCTACCAAGGGCCATGTTCTTCTTCAGGAAATAACCTGGGAAATCATCTCTGGCTCAGTCTGCTCCACGATGAGAGGGGAGAAAGCAGGAGAGGCCACTTGTCCAGGAGCATTTCCACAGCAGATGGTAAGCAGGAGGCTGGAAGCTGTGTGGTTGCTGTGTTTGGGAAGGGAGCAGAGAGCTGGTGCTTGGCCAGCACAGAGCAATTACCACCTGCCTGCCACCAACCTTCAGTTTGCAGTGCCCAAGGTCCTCCCCTGTTCCCGTCAGCCACTCCACGAGAAACCCTGAAACTTTCCAGTAGACTTGGTGGAGGTGGAAGGGGTTTCAGGTGGAGGTGGAAGGGTTAAACTTCTTCCTCCACCTAAACCACACGCAGAAGGCAGTCATTGTAACAGCAGAGAGTACGGCAGCACTTCAGAGTCTCAGGTGTTACTGGAACCCAGCACGTGGCACACAAAGGCAGCAGGAAGCATCACCCACCTGTAAATTCCATGTGGAAACAAGGGAGGTGAATGAAGAAAAGGACATTCTCCTTCCTGTTTCCCAGGGAAGGAGCTGGGGGGCAGAGGGGATCAGTGCCAGGGCACATGAGCTGGCTGTGGGATCTCAGGGTTCCTTGTTATCCTCGAGAAACCAGAGCTTCTGGATAACAAAGGCTGGGAAAAGACCTTATCCCACCTCCCTGTACCCTGCACCCACCAGAGCTCTCCCTAGACAACCTCCTGTCTCTGTTTCTGTGGTGAAAATCTTGCTGCTCAGGATCTTTTGCCATTTTGGGTAGCTCTATGCTTTTGTGGCCATCCATCAGCCCAGGCAGAGAAACGTGGATTTCTGTCCAGAAATCCCAGTGAATGTCACTGTCACTCCATGGAATTGCCTGTGCCCGTGAGATCCATGGAACTGGTGCCTGTGCAGATGTGAACAGGCAGAATAACCTGCCCCAGTACAAAAGATGATGCTGCTTTTCCTCCCCAGGGGCCTTCTCCAGTGTTTCACAGCCTGGGTGTGAAGACAATTTTCCTCATGTCAGCAACCCTTGCTGGAAATTAAGCAAACTAAGCAACTTGACTTTCCTGGAGAGCTCCAGGGACAAATGAAAGGAGTTGTCCCCCTATCTGCATGGAGTACAGAAATACCGAATGTTCTCCTTTGTACCTCCCAAAATGAATTTGCTTTCAACCTCCGAGTGTTCTCCATTCACGCCCCTAATCCTCTGCTCCAAATTTCTGCCTATCCCGTCCTTCCCTATTTTCAGACATATCCAGTTCCCTTTCATAAGTTCAGCCACTTGTACTGGCAACGAGGGGCAAAAATTTGGTGAGCTGTTGTCCTGGAAGAGGAAAGGACACGCTGTGCTCAGGACCATTCCTGCATCACTGGTGGGTTTTCCTCTTGACTTCAGTCCTTACCTCACTGGGCAGAATTCAAAGCAGGTAAGAGTGAGGGAGGGAAATGCCTTTTCCCAAAAAAACTGATCCAAACATCTCCAAGTGTCTGGGAATGTTGACTCTGAATCCGGCCAGATTTGCCTGACTGGAGATGGAGCAGTGGGCTGGCTGTGTTTCAGAATTGCAGATGGATGATGCAAATAGCTCTCTCTCTTGCACATTTACTGGTACCTGATATCCTGAGGCAAAATGTTCTTCTAGTGGACCAGGAACTTTGTGAAAAAAGGCTCCCTTGGCTTCAGTTGTGATGGCCTGACTGTTTCGCTGGGAACCTCTCAGCCCTTGCATGGCGGGGTCAAATTAATTTCAGTCCACCCCAGCAGACAAACCTTTGGAAACCCTCAGGTGTTTCTTTCCTCCACTGGAGAACCCTGTGCTGCACAACCCAACCCAAACTCCCCAAACCTTCTCTCTGTGCAGCTGTTGCCAATTTCTAACCGGTTTCCAGCAGTTTGTCTGTTTTCTTTCCCTCACAACAAGGTGTTGCTTTGGCCTATAGACTTGCTGTCCAGGGGTCCTTGATCTTGGGGAAGGAGAAACCTTCCCAATGTAATAACACTTCCAGACCTCTCGTAAATGCTCCCTTAACAGCAACCAGCTTTTTAGACTTTGCTGCGGAAATTGGCTTGATTCATATTGGCTGCTGAGGGATTGATTTTGGGTGTCTGGCTCTGTGCCAGAGAGGGGCAGGTTAACCCTTTCTCCAAGCACCTCCAAGCACCCTGCCGTGGGCGTGGTGGGAGGCATTGGGATGGAGAAGGGCTGTTTTCCATGGGAAGGGGGTACAGGCTGCTGGAGATGATGGGCTGGCAAAGCCAACCTGGATTGCAGTTGTGGATAATCTGAGGAATGCCTTGGCCTCCTCCTGAAGATCCATGAGGACAGGAAAGAAAGTGAAGCACAAAGTCCCTGTGATGCCCAAGTCAGCCAGGGTGTCCTGGGCTATGGATACAGGCAGCCAGCTACCCTGGAGGGACACCAGGAGATGTTTATGCACATTGGTTACACCTGGATGATGGGTTCCTTGGTGCAACTCCTGGTATTGGTGTGTCCCGGGGCTGGGGAGGGAGGGATGCACCACCACACCAGGTAAATTGTGTGTTAGGAAAAGGTTCTTCACCAAGAGGGTGGTTGGGCACTGCGACAGCCCCCCCAGGGCAGTGGAAATGGCTCCAAGTCTTAGAGAGTTCAAGAAACAATTTGGAAAATGCTCTCAGGCACATGGTGGGATTTTTGGGGGTTGTCCAGCTCAGAATATTCTCTGATTCTATGAATTAAGCTGGACTCAGGCTAGTTCAGATCCCACTGGTTGTTACGCAAGCAATGTCTGGGCTCTCTCAAGAAGGATCTGGGTCTGTTTTCTCTGTAGACTGTAAGAAATCACTGCGAGATGCCTTGGAGGGGGCTCCCTTCCAAGCCTCAAACGAGTGGGACCAGGGAGCTTCCACAGATTCAAAATTCCCTTGAAAGCTCCATCACCCCCTGGAAGCTGGCTGTGCCCAGAGACGACCCAAAGGAAACTCCTGCAGGAGAGTTTGTTCTCATGCCCTGCACAGCCCCAGCCCCTGAGGTGTGCAGACACCAGGACTTGTGCTGGTTTGGCACTGGGGGCTTTGGAGAAAGCCGATGGAGGGGAAATCCTGAGGGACCTCAGGAAGGAAAGTGATGTACCTGTTCTAGGAGCCAAGGAGAGCTGTGCCAGCAGCTCCTGTGCTGGAGTGATTCCCAGGCACATCCTTGCCCAGGCAAGGGGAGCACGGGCAGACTGATCCCACCCTGCAGCTGATTGGGAAGAGTGATTGCAAAATCTTTCCCATCGAGTTTTCCTCCCTCTCCTGCTCTGCACCGAGCACTGAGTCACGGTGAATCATTTAGCGCTCCGTGGTGTTGAAGTCACTCAGCACATTTCTGATGGGTTTTCCTCCAGCTGAAGGCTTTATGGGACAGGTGGCACAACAGATAAGGCTGTGAATGGGAATGTTGGGGAATTTGGGAATTCTTTTCCTTGTGCCTCTGTTCCTGCCTTAACTCGAGATGATTCCACACCTGAGGGACCCCATGAGTCATGATGGCTTTGATGAGGGTTTGGACTGAGACCCTCCTCCACTCCTGGAATCAGAGTCTGTGTGTGGGTGTGAGTCCCTGTGTCCCTGCTGCCTTAATTCAGGGAATGAGCTGATCCAGGTGGACACTGGTGCTGAGAGCTCTGTCACAGGGTGGGGTTTGATGGAAAGGCAGGGAATGATTTGTCTGTTGAAAGCAAGATTTGGGAGTGTGGGATTTGGGCAGTTCTCAAAGGGAGAGGCCCTTCTCAGCTGTTGAAAAGTGAAATTTCATCTATAAGCAAGCTGTCTAAGCTTCTTGGAGGAGGTGTCGGAGAGACAAATGCATTTTCAGGGAAGGTTTTTGTCCTACTTTTCTCCAGCTGGGCTAAGAACCTTCTGGAAATGTCGGCCTGTATCCACCTGCTGTCAAAGGACACCAATTCAGCCTGGACACTCACCTTGCTAAATTCTAGAACTGGGTGACATTGTTGGATCCTAAGAGAAAGGGAATTCCTCCAGTGAGGAGGGAGTTGTTTCAGTGCTGGAGACCTGCAAGAAAATGTGGAACATTTTTTGGGCGTTACTTGTGGAACCTATTAAGGGAGAAGACAGCCATCCAGAATCCCAAACCAGTGGGATTCTGAGCAAATTTCCTTCCTCTTTCCTTTTCAGTCTTACTCCTGTCGGGGTACGCAGCAAAACTCAGAGTAGCTCTTTGCTTTTCCTGAGAATGGCTGGGCTGAAATGAGAACAGAGACAGCTTTAGGGCTTCATATTCTCCTTTCTCTCTGCTCCTCCTCGTCCCTCCAGCAGCAGGGAGTCCTTTGAAATCTGTGCTGAGTCTCTTTCAACACCTTCACCCATCTCAGCATCTCGAACAGGCACGGGCACACACCAGCACAAAAGCTACGATGGTCTTTGTTGCTGTTGCTGTTGTTTTGATGCTGAACAAAAGTCCTGGCTCCAACCCCCCTCCTTACTGGTTCACCTTCAGGAATCAATGCTGCAGATGTTGACTTAAGCCATGGTGCTAGCAGGAGACTTTTAATACATTTCAGATACAACAACAAAGAGCAGATGCCAGTTCATACTAAGGGAAGGGAGATGTTTTGATCTGGGTTTTTTGGAAATGAATTTTCATGGAGCCTTTATTTCAAATTTTATAGTTTTTTTTCTTTACCCTGGAATGCATATTAAATGCTGATAGCCTGTTATCCTTGACCTTTAGAGCCTGTGAATTTGAAAATCCAATTCCCTGTGAAAAGCAATGCATACAATATGGACTTTGAAGAAAATGCCAGTAAGTGAGTTATTTTCTTTATGGCCCTGCAAGGGTCTCCTACTGACAGAAAAAAGGCAGGAGCACAACTTGGGTGTAATAGAGGCAACAAGGAGAGAGGTTTCCACGCTTTGCAGGCCGTGGGTCTTATTCACCCAGTGAGTGGGAAGGAACATCAGGTCCTTAGGAGAGACAGTTCACATTCCAGTGTCTCAGCACTCCAGTTCTTGTGCTTTTTAACTCCTCTAGTGCTGCCAGATGGGCTCGGAGCATCTTGGTAGAACGTGGCACCAGATGTGCCATTGTGTCCTGGTGGGATTGTCTTCAAACACTGATAGGTTGTGCTGGGAATATCATAACCACCTCTTCTTTCTGGTGCGTGGAAGGAGCTCTGGTGACGTCCAGTGGTGTTGGGGACAACCCTTGGAAGCTCTTTCCCAGATGTGCTGGAGTTACCCCAAGAGAGTTCTCTTCCAGCTGTGCTGGGAACATCCCTGGGGAGGAGGGTGGGGAGGCCTGTGGAGACTGGTCAGGACACTACTTGTCCAGCAATCCAGTAAACCCACTGCAGTGCTCGGTTTGCCAAATATTTCCCTTCTCTTGTCCCCAGCCTGCCACCACTTTTTAAAAACTGCTTTTGCTTGGGCAGAGTTGCCCTGGCACTTACACAGTCCGCTTAGAACAGCACAGTTCCCCCACTCTCCAGCTTCTGGCCAGGAGTGATGGTTACCTTATTCTTGCTTTTAAAATATACCCCATGTTTTCCCATGGAAAAAGGCTGGGAATGGTGTTCAAGACCTGTGTTAAACCCATAATTGTATTTACCAAAGGCAGTCATATAGCTGTGGGGTTGGTAAGATGGAAAATCCAGACAAAATAAGATATTTCACAAGTAAAAAGGTCATTCATTAGTGTCAGTCCCTATAGGCTCGCTGTCTCCCCTGGGCATTAGAAGAACATATCAAAACCAAGGAGGAGAAGTTGGAGTTTATGGAAGAAATTCTTCCCTGTGAGGGTGGGGAGGCCCTGGCACAGGTTGCCCAGAGCAGCTGTGGCTGCCCCTGGATCCCTGGAAGTGCCCAAGGCCAGGCTGGATGGGACTTGGAGAAGGCCTGGGATAGTGGGAGGTGTCCCTGCCCATGGCAGGGGTGGCACTGGATGTGATTTAAGGTCCCTTCCAACCCAAACCATTCTTTGATTCCATGAGGTTCCACTCCTGAAGAATCCAGGCATGATCCTGTTGCTTTTCAAGCTGTAGGATCTTAGCAGATACACAGGACCTCTGCAGGAGGAACTGGAATTACCCCTGAGTGCAGGAACTGCAGCTCAGGACCAATACAAAACACAAATTATTTGGGATTAGGTTTTCTGACTTTTGTAAGGAAGCCAAGGGTTGCATGAAATCCAAAGGCTGGAAAGCCACGTGGATCAAAACTCCCCAAAGTCAGGAGCTTTCAGAACCGTTTTGCTGGCAGCTAAGCCCTGTCACAAATAAGACACAGCTCCTAAGCCCCTTTGTGCCTCTGAACCTTTTTCCCACACCCAGGCTCAGGCAGGGAGTCTGTGGTGGAGCAGGAGAGGGAACCAGGTCTGTCAGACTCCAGGAGGGCTCTGTGATGGGTGGACACCTCGCCTCTGGCTGTGCTGCCCGTGAGAGGCATGGAATGAATCTTCAAAGGGCTCTGTGGATTCCCTGCCCTCTCTCATCTCAGTGGTGGCCGCCCCTCTGTGTTTGCCCTCAGACAATGGCACCACAGGGTGGTTGGCACACACAGATATTCTGTGCCACGCTCGGCTTTTCTAATTTTTTTTCCTTCCCTTTCTTATTTTCTCCCCACTCTTTTCCTTCTAATTTAGAGCTCTAGATTAAATTCAACTTAATTAGAAGGATTATACATCTTATAAATTTAATATTTAATATGCAAGCATAGGCTTTTATTAAAGGTGTCCTAGGAGGAATGGTAATGAGTTATTGCACAATAAATAGTTGGGCGGAAATGAGTGTGATAAAGGACTGGAACTTCTGGAGAAAGGGAGGGGGGAAGGGGATGGGAATGCTTGGAGAACATCTCTGGTGACTGCTCAGAGTGCTGCTGTCATCTCCCTGCTGCTCACACAGTGACCCTTCCAAAAGCAAGAGGAATTTTCCTTCAGCACAGTCAGGAGAAAAGATTTGAGGGCAGCGGGGAGGGAAGGATGTGGGGAAGATCAGGAGCTAAAGATCCTTGCAAAAAGAAGAAACTCTGACCTAGGGTTCTGTCCAAAACCCATGAGTAGGAGCTGTGAACTCACTGTCTCCAGAGCAGATGCAGGGGACAACTTGGGCCTGGTTGGGTTTTTTTTACCCATCCATGTCTCCTTCTGCCCTCAGGAGCAAGAGCCAGGGCCCAGCTATGATGTGCTAAGAAGAGCCTCTGTGGGGAATTGGAACACCCCGCTCGGCTGCTCCTGTTGTCCTTCACATCTGCTTTTTTCAGAGCTTGTCCACTGACTGTGCCAAGAACGGGAGTTGGGTGATGGAGGGATGGATTCTGGTGTATCTCCTTGAAACCTGGTGCAGAGCTGGGCCCCTTTGAACTGAGAACTCAGGCAGGATTCACCTCTTGGAGTGCCTCCAGTGTGGGTGGTTTGTGGGTCTGTGTTCCCACTGTGGACAAGAGGGATTTAATGAACACCGTCATCGGGTTGGGGGTGTGAGTCACGGTGCCAGGAGTGGGTGTTTGCTTTGGGATGACACGACTTGCACTGTGAATTCTGCACAGGAGACTTCTCCAGGGACTCTGAGGGATCAAAAGCTTTGTTTGTGCTGGTAAATAAAACGGGCCAGGGATTTGCCCTCTTCAGCCTTGGGGGCAAACAGAGCGGTGTGACTCACACTTGGCACCATCTGTGAGAGCTCCAGCAGGTCCCTTCACCTGTGGCAGGATGTTTAACAACAAAATAAAGTGGATGCTGTGGCTGGTGCTTGGTACCGCACCCAGTCCCAGTTTGGTTCCTAGGACAGAAAACCACTGCCCAAACACTGCTGGCCACACTGAAGGCACTCAGGTGAATCTTTGCCCTCCTGTCAAATGATCTTCACCACCAGGGCTGTCCAGCCCTGGCACAGCTGCTCGGGGCAGTGGTGGAGTCCTCAGTCCTGGAGGGATTTAAAAGATGGGTCAATGTGGCACTTGGGGACATGGTTAGTGGTGGCCTTGGCAGTGCCAGGTTAATGGTTGGACTTGATGATCCTGGAGAGCTTTTCCAACCTATATGATTCCATGAGTGGAATGAATTCCATGAACTTGCAGAGCTAAGTGGAGGCACATCTGGGAAACAGGGCTGGGAAGGTGCTGTGGTCCATCAGTGAAACACCTTAAGGGGTGTCTGGTATTGGGGTTGGGGAAAGAAGATTCCGGGATGTATCTGGGGGCTCAGCATGAGGGTGTGGGGAGCACTGGGGAAAGGCTGGGAGTACGGGAGGTGTCTGATGGGGGAATGGGTTCTGGTGTATCTCCATGCAAACTGGTACAAAACCGGGCCCATCGTGGTCTGTGGGGGTAACTGAGATGGGAAATGTCCTGGCTGGAGGGTTTGTGGCTGGAAGAACCTCTGGGGCCAAATCTGCTGTGGTTTTGAAAGGCCACTGAGAGGAGAGGGCACCTCTTCCTGGAAGAGAATTCAAGCCAAGGTTTTGGGGAGTTGGAGCATCTCACTGGGGTGGTCCTGCCTCACTTCACATCTATGTATTCAGGGACCATCCTCTTATTATGCCAAAGCCTTTCCCTCCCCTCACCCAGGATTTTCTCAGCCAGATTAAATTTTCTGCAGCACTGCCCCTCTATTTCTGTGTGGGAAACTGCTCTCTGGAGGCTGTACCTGAATCCTGGTCTTCTTGCCCACCCTCAGGATTCATCTCCGTGTGCTTCAGTCTGGCTCTAAGGGATGAACAGGATGTAGATAAATCTGCCACCCATGTGACAGGCAAACCAGGCTTCAGGGCTTGTGCAAATAAGCACCTTTTTATTTCCATCCGGGGTGGGAAGGCTGCCCTTGACAAGAAGCGAGTTAAGGAGCCATGTAAATACACAATTTTAGGCCCTTTGGATTTATGCAACAGAGCTGGCAAATAGCTGGAGCCACCTCTGGTTGCTCTGGTCAGCAAACAGGGCAGTTGTTATCTCCACAGATGGCCCCCCTGGCCCCCCACGCCTGATATTTGTAATTACAAGCAGGGATTATGCAGGAAGGAGAGGGAATCAAGTATGAAAACCCAGCAGACAGCAGGGGAGCTTAGACACCGGCTGGTTCCTCCTGATGGAGGCAGAGATAGCACCAAGCTCTGCAAGCAGGCTTGGGGTGCATATGTCAAACCTTTAGGGATCCTGATAGAGGGATTAAAGCCGGGAGGAGGGAAGGGGGGAAACATCTGATTAACATTTCTGATGCATGCCCAGGGCTAACATGGTGTGCTAATGAATCCTGGTGTAGCAGCAAAGCTTTCTTAGTGCCCTCTGCCCTGAACAGCCTCACAGGGAAGCTGGCCATGGACAAGATTTAATTCCTACCTTTCTAAGTACAGCTTTGGACCCTTTGACAGGGACCTTGTGGAGACACAGCCTACAGCCCCTCCATGGCCTTGGGATGGTGGTTAGCAAAGAATCCTCCCAGGGGCCAATACCAGGCACCAGCTTCCAGCTTCAGGAAAAACTTTATGTCCTTCTTTCCCTGAAGGAGTGCAGAGGGGATGTCAATCCTCGCTCGTACTCTGGGGGTAAAACACGCACAAATCCCTAGGGAAGCTGTAAGGGGTTCCTGCAAATAGCCAGGAGTGCCTAATTACCTCAGGATTATAGGGGTGTAGGAAAGGGGACATCCAGGCCTTTCCATGGGATATCTGATGTGGCTGAGGAGGTCATTATGGTCACCTCAAAGAACCGGACAACAGGAGACCAGACACTGCACAAACCCAAGGTGGGAAGATCCCTTTGGGCTGGAAACCCAAAGCTCCCTTGTCTTCAGGCAAGAAGACATTCCCTTAGGATGCAGACACTGGGGAATGTCAGTCTTGGCAGGGGATGAGGAGATCAGCCCATCGTGGAGATCTGCAGCAGGCAGAGCCCCTTTTTGGGCTCCAACACACCTCACTGGGACACACAGCCCTACAGGCAGCAGAAAATTCCCCTTTTCCTTCCTTCTCTCTGTTCCCAGTGCCAAGGAGTGGGAATTCCTGCCTGTCTGGGAACGAAAACAGACAGAAAATATGAGTGACAACTCTCTGTTATATCTTTTTATCAGAAGAAGAGGGGGGAAAATATGGCAAAAGAAAAGGGAGGAGAGAAGGGGAAGACACTGTGTGGGTCCAAACTGTGTTTGCAGTTTCCTGCGTTGTCTCTTTTCCTCAAAGCACCCAAACAAGACAACAGGAGCTGATGATTCAATAATGCAGAGCCAGGAGACAATGGGGGGAAGAACAACAACAAAGCGAAGAGGGTTTTAATAACCGTTTATTGAGGCTGTAATTAAATTTTGGTGTCTGTTTGGAAAACAAGAATCTCATTTTGTGCGTGCCCCTGTCTCCCCACCACATCTGCACCCGTGTTTTCTCGTGGGCAATTACTGAGCATGCTGTGAGCTGATTAGCAAATACAGGTGTGGCAGGCAAGGGAAAAGGGAGGAGGAGAGGAGAGGATGAGGAGATTTTTCCAAGTCTGGCACCAGCCCTGTGCAGGTGGGAAGCAGGAGCCTGGATACAAGTTGTGGAGCCAGGCTGGTACTTGAGAGAGATGAGGGAAGATGTGGAGGGGGGGGAAGTGGGGCTGACCCCTGGTCTCAGTGGTTGCCAGCCAGGCTGATTTGGCTTGGAGGAGGGATCCAGCCCCTGTAGAAAGGCAAAAGGATGCTGAGAGTTGTGGCACCAAGAGTGTTACTGTCCGTATACTTCTCATGTAGGCTAAAGAAAGGCTTTGTGTGGCTAAAGAGACTTTTCATAGGTGTAGCTCTGTGTGTAATGAAACACAGCAGGGCACGTGCTCCAGGGCTGAGGGCACGTAGTATAGTTATTTATGTCCACACATCTCCTTCTCCTCTCTTCCGCCACACGACCTGGTGGGCTCAGGCGGTGTTCCTGCCATCTCCTCAACCCTGCCAGGGCACTGCTGTCAGGGTGCAGGTGGCACTGGCCACGGCTGTGCCAGGGGCTGTGCCAGCAGCTGTTCCCGTGGCCCTGCACTGTGTGTTTTCACAGGCTTAGCCTCAGAAGTGGAGGTTTCTGCAGAGGGATGAGGAGCACGCCAGGAGCACAGCCTCCTGCCCACGTGGAGAGCCATGGTCACACACCTGTGACCATGCAGATACATGCAGGTGCTCTCCAGCTCACTGTCCCTCTGAGAGAGAATTTCACTTGGAGCTGCTCTTTTCCAGCAGTTGTCTTTCCTCTCCACGCTCTCCTAGCCTGACGAAATTCAAGGAATGACCAGGGAAAAGTCTACCCTAGCTGGACCAGGCTTTCTGTGGGACCAAACCACCATTTCCCCCATCACAATCTGCTGCAGGGCTCATTGCCTAATTTCTGCCTGTTCATTAGAAGGCACAGCAGTAACACTGCTCTGGTCACTGCCTCAGAGCCCATCACCTCCTTGCATTAGTTCTGCCTGCTAATTGCCAGGAGCTGGGTGGAGGAGCTGCTCCTGGTCCCTGCCAGAGTTTTCCCCGGGCAGAAAAAAGGGCTGCATTCCACCTTCATTTGTATTCTGGAGGCACCACTCACTTAGCAGTATCTCCTGCCATCAATAAACCAATGCAAACAGAGATAAGCCAGATAAAGCGAAAGTAGGTCACTTCTGCAGCACAATGACATCCAGCTCCCTTATTCCTTACGCAGGCTAAAAGTTAACTCTCTCTCCCATCGTGGCTTTTTTTTTCTTTCCTTTTCCTCCTTTTCTCTCAGAGTGGCCAGGGAGCTGGGGCAGGGTGATCAGGCGGGTGTGAAACCCTCCCCACAGCCCTACCATGCACCAGGCTGAGGGCACCTGGAGGGTGCTCTGTGTGGTGGAGGAGCCGATGGAGGGGTTGGTGTCACTCACAGATTCTCTAAACTCTTTGTTGTGCTTGGATTTTTTACCCATTAAAGCCCTGGAAAGGTGATTCCTGGTGATGGTTGAGGGAAGCTGGCTTTGGTCCTATCAAGAGCTGCTCTCCTTGGTGGCACCCCTGCCCATGGCAGGGGCTTGGAACTGGGTCATCTTTAAGGTCCCTTCCAACCCAAACCATTCCGTGATTCTGTGAAGGACACAGATTCTGTGTGTGTGGGTCCTGTATTCCCTGCTGTGTTTCTGGGGAGAGCGTTGCAAACTCTTCCCTCAGTATCAGCTCGTCTTTAAGCCTCAGTGTTCATTTAACTACCTCTGGTAGTGGGAAAATATTTCATTCCTAATTGTCAATTATATCATTGACTTCTTCACTGAGAACCCTAAGAGCTGTCCCATAAGTGTCCCATAAAATGTCACTCCTGTAATGTGGGATGATGATGGCTTTCTCTTGGTCACCTGAGGCCACGTTTGGGTTGGTAGCACAAGGTGAGGTTTGTGACCGAGGTACCACCACCAGACACCTCGGTTATCTGTGATTTTATTATCAGAAAGTATCAGTGCTATTTATTGGCTTTTACATGGATTTCAAGTGCTGTTATGAAAGCAGAAGAACCTCTGGAGATGCTTCTAAGACCTTCTAACCCTGCAAAGGAACACAGGCATTATCTCAGTCTTGGATGGTCTCCAGGAAACAAGACAAGCAGGGATGATTCAGTGCTCCTTTTTGGAGATTTCTGTAAATGCTCCCTTCATTAGCATAAATGCTTATGGGAAATACATTTTAAAATGTCTCGTTTAAGTGTTCATTCCTCCAAAAAGGGGTCCTAGGGGTGACCCTCATCCATCCAAGAAAACAGAAATTACACCGTAGTGTTGGGTTTATCACCAGCCTGAATGGCAAATAATCTCTTCTCAGTGGTACCTCTACATCAGGAAAGAAATTAATAGGAAAATAAAAAATAAAATAAGTTAATCTCAGAAAACAACAGCCAAGTTTACAGGTATTAACCAAAACATTTCTCTTGTTCTCCAAGCCTTCCTGAAGATTCCAGCTTCTCCCAAAAGCATTTGTCATGCCTCTCCCATGCAGTTGCCCCTCTTCTGCCTGAGGAAGGGCAGAATACCTAGAGAGGAGATGTCTGGAGGGTCTTATCAGGGCTCTGAAACACTTGTGTGTGTCCTGAAATGCCCCTTCTGCTCAAAGAACCTCATTTTGTGACCCTTTAAGCACCATCTGCCCTCGTGACACCCACTGTCTGTGTTTCAAAGGCAGAGGGGGAGCAGGAATGCTCTGGTTCTCGTCTCAGAGGGATGGCATGGAATTTTCTCCCCCTTTTCAAGGAGAAGTGGGGACTGGTGCTTCCCACAGGGGCGTGCCTGCAGGATCGGGTGGATCTCAGTATGGATGAAGTTTCTGTTCGGGCCTGTTACCCCTTGGAGGAGCCATCCCCATTTGTGTGTCAGCTTTATTTCTTCTAGAACTGCTCGTCTTCCCATGGAATTTGTCTCTCCCAACAGCCTCCACCCAGGTGGGCTCCTGGGCCAGCAGAAATGCCATGGAAACCTGTCTGTAGCCAAAGGCATGGGAGAGAGAGGATGCATCTGGCTTCACATCCCATTCCCTCTGCTCCTCTGGCTTCATGGCTGGCTAGCCACCTGCATGGGAATTACTCAGGTGCCCT
Organism: Mystacornis crossleyi; assembly: GCA_013400655.1. NCBI lineage: Eukaryota > Metazoa > Chordata > Aves > Passeriformes > Timaliidae > Mystacornis > Mystacornis crossleyi. The sequence continues at coordinate 39,213 of VYZQ01005222.1, forward strand.
TTCTGAAGTCTCTCTTGAAGCACCAGGCTCGTTTACCAGCAGAGGTCAGGTGCAGGGAGCTGAGACAAGAGTCCCCGGAGTAATGTGCCAAATTCTATCCATCCACTCCAATCCCTGCCTCTCGGGCCTCATCCAAGCCTGCTGCTCCCACCGTGTTTGCCGTTATCAAACTTCCCAGGAGGCAGCACGGAACTTCTGCCACATCCTGCCACATCCCAGATTTGGTATTGGATCATCCCTGCATCCACTTCATCTGCTCCTCTTCTCCCCAGGCCTGTTTGCAAATCAGGCTCTGTTGGCAGCACGTGGCACCAGACGTGCCCTGGTCTGGCAATGAAACCTCCTCCAGAAGCTCTCCCATCCTCCTCCTATGTTAATATGACCCTGATGGCCTCATTAGTTCTAATTTGTTTGGCCACCAGATTTAGATGAGTATTCCAGTGATAACGCAAGACCTGGGGAGTGCAAACAGCGACTAATTAATTAATGCAGTTAAAATTCCTGCTCAGGGTGGCTGCAGAGGAGGAGGACGGTGCTGGAAGGCAGATGTTTGTGTACCTGGATGCTGCTGGGCACAGCCACGGATTCACAGCTTCTGCAGAGGCTCTGAGCTGGTAAACATCATCTGCAGTCTCATCTGGAGGCAGCGCAAAGAACCATCCCAGAAATCCCCAAGGCAGGGGCAACGCCTCAGCACTGGCAGGAAAAGCACAGAAATATAGGGATCGATCCAAGGGGTGATATCGGATATTGGAGGAATAGGATAGAGGTGAAATGACTCACTGCCCAGTTTCTCTGGGGTTCAGGCAAATCACTTCAATGGGCTCTGAGGGGAGCTGCCTACAGAGGCTGGTGTCAGCATCCTGCATGTTGGCACAGCAGAGGGAACTGGCACCTTCAAGTGAAAATGTGGGTGTGGGTGAGGGAGTCTCGAGAGGATGGAATGGTGGCCAGTGCAGATTTTCAGCTTTAAATGATATTCCCACTGGAAAAACGGCTTCAAATGCCTCCGCCTTTGCATACCATTGCTCTGTCACAGTCCCCAGGGTGTTTTGCTTGGAGTCCTCTGATAAATGTGGGGAAGATAAAGCAGAGAGCAGATGTACTGCAGGCCTTTTTTGGGTGAAGAAAGTCTCTCAGAAAAGTTACTGATCTGTCCTGGATTGCGTTCTTGTGGTAAAGTAAATATCCTTCCCTCCTTTCTCCCCTCTGCAGCTTCCTCAGGAGTGGATTAAATCACTGCAGCCCTCAGAGGGACAGAGTGGTCCCTCCTGCTCAGTACAGGGTATTCTGGTTCAGACCTTGCCTGTGGCGCCAGTATTTACTGGCTCTCTTCCAATCTGAACCCTCTTCCTCCTTTTCTTCCATATTCTCCCTGCACTTTCACATTCACCCATTCTGCCTGAAACAAGAGGTGCAAAAGACAATGGGGGACTGTCATAGCAGCAAGCTGGCTGAATTAACTTGGATTTTATTGCTCCTGAGAAAGGCTCAGGCAGACCCCAGCACTGGTTTGCTTTTATTGAAGGCTGTATTGAAACTTTAGCCAAGTTATGGGACAGGGGGACTCGAGGCCTTCTTCGTCTCCTGCTGTGTAAATACTTTTTTTTTATCCTAATGGATTAGTGATTCCTCTAAAAACAGCGATGCTTGAAAAAAAAAAAATGCATGGGAGACTTCCTACCTCATATTATCTGTTTCCAAACCACCGAGATCGCTGTGAGCCTTAACTGTATCACAAAACATCATCTCACCCTTGGCCCCACTCCCGTGCTCCTGCTCACTGATTTCATCTGACGTTAAACAGTTTTGCTTTTGCAAGCTGAGAACAAACCCTCTGTGAGGCACTTCAGGGAAATGCCTTTCCTCTCCACGAAGCAACGGCCTCGAGTGCCAGGAGAGAGGTAGTTCACTTCTCCCTGCGTGTTTCCAGCGCTGTCTTGGTCGTGGCTGGTTGCAAGAGCAATAAAAGGTGTGTGTTTTACAAGGTTTTGCTCCACTGACAGCGTAAGAATCTCATCTTTGTGACAGAGACGGGAATGGCTGCAAGCTTTTGTCTGTCAGCCCCACCAAGTAAAGACTCAGCTGGGCTCAGATTCTCCCTGTGGTTTTAAACTGGGGAAGGCTGAGACGGGGGTGGTTCGGCCTGGAGAAGGGTCTGGGGTGAGCTTAGAGCCCCTGCCAGTGCCTAAAGAGGCTCCAGGAGAGCTGGAGAGGGACTGGGGACAAGGGATGGAGGGACAGGACAAGGGGAAATGGCTCCAACTGCCAGAGGGTAGAGTTAGATGGGATACTAGGAAGAATTTTTTTGACTATGAGGGTGGGGAGGCCCTGGCACAGGTTGCCCAGAGAAGCTGTGGCTACCCCTGGATCCCTGGAAGTGCCCATGGCCAGGTTGGATGGGTTTTGGAGCACTCTGGGATAGTGGGAGGTGTCCCCGCCCACAGCAGGGGGTGGCACTGGATGATTTTTAAGGCCCCTTTAAATCTGACCCGTTCCATGATTCTGTGATAGTCATTAATCAGTGGCATAATGAAACCTGGAAGTGCCCCCAGAGCCAAATCCCATGATCCTGCTTCCAGCACAGATCCTGCTGTAGTTAAATTAACTTGTATCAAACCAGGGATGCTAACAGCAAGCCATACATCAAGATTATGTCTTCCCTATTAATTAAGTCGAGGTCAAAGCCCTTCTGCAAGCTCAGGCTCAGCACTGCTAAGGACTCAAATGTACTTAGACACAAACGGTGCCTGAGCTTTGGAAAAATCAAACAGTGAGTGCACAGGAGTTTTTGTGTGGGTCCCAGCCCTTCATTTTGAGCCCTGGAGGTATTTATCAGGTGTGGGCACAGTGGGCAGGCCTCTGTCCAGTTCATGGGCACATGTGCTGGCCACAGTCCTTCACCCGCCCCTTTCACACCTGGAGCTCCTTCAAAAAGTTTCCTGTGTAGGTATTTGTGGCCTATGATGCTGCATAGCTGGCACTGAGTGCTCTAAGGAGATGTTCTCCATCTCTGGGACCATGGATTTGCTCCTTTTTCCCAGTTTGAGCCCTGACTTTGTCAAGGCTGAGAGCCAGCATTGCGAGGAAAAGCAGACAGAGCACAAGCAGAACGCTCAGCATTTCGCAGTTTGAACATATCCTTGAGTTACTTATGCTCTCTGATATCTCTTCTGCACTGTTTGAGCAGGATCCTCACCATCTGGGCAGTATAAAAATACCCCCAACTCCACCCACGTCCAGAACCCGAGCGTGGCTGCCTAGTCTGGTACCTTTACACATCTTCTCCCACCTTCCCCGAAGGGCAGAATTCTCTTTTCAGGAGACAACAGCAGCCCTTGCTCTCATTAGGTCACACTGCTCATCATTAGCTGTCATCACACAGCATGGGCCAAAGTACAGCTCAGCTAAAGCACGCCTGACAAAATTGCTGGAGGGTTCATTAGAGCCTATGATCCTGGGGAGATGAGCACCTAAAAAGACACTGAGGTTGAATTCATGAGCTGGTTGTCTAGACTCCTGCTTTAGCTGGAGCAAAACAGGTGCTTCCAGGGCGTGATTAATCTCATTCTAAAGCAGACATCTCAAATAGGTCAGATGACTCATGTCCTGGCAGGGCTTATTTCTCTCTGCAGACTCTAAAGGTGTCTGAAGGTGACCAGTGTGGCTGCAGATGATCAACGAGGTGCGCATCAAACATTAGGTGAGATGAATCCCACCCCGAGAGACAAATCAAAGCGGTGGGCTTTGCACGCTGCTATAAAGAGGTTAAAATTGTCTGTCTGGCCAGCTAAAGCCACTGGAAAGAGCTGTTGAGGGAGGTGAGTTTAAAAAGCTGTGGCTGAAGAGCAAAACCTTCTTGCGTACCTGTGGTCCAGCAGTTCTTGTCCCAGGAATTGTATTTTCAGCAAAGATGGAAGGAAAGCTGAGGGACAGGGTGAAGCAGTGCCAGGAACGCTGGAGGTTGTGCAGAGGTTGGGCACTTCCCATCTCCACCGTGGCCATCCACAGCTCTGAGGGCAGGGGCAGAACTGCAGGTGGCCCTCTGAGAAGACACAATAAATAAGTAAAGGGCAATAGTCTAAAATGGCAAGGTGAGGTGAGGGGTAAGCAGAATGAAACTGCTCAGAGGTGGCAAATCCAGACTCTTTCTCCATGTTCAGTGCTTCAGTCACCCTTCAGCACCAGCCTAGATGTGATATGGGGCTACACCAGGATGGAGGAGAAGAGGGACAATGACCTGGCTCTCTTGTCCTGTTCGGTGAGTAGACTCACCTTCCCACTGCAAGGGATGCAGACTCAGGCCTTGAGGTCTGGGACAGCAGAAAGTGCTGCCCAAAAGCACAGTTTGTGTCTGCAATTGCATTTGGCAGCCTGGATGCATCTCCCTTTCACTGGTTTGCACGAGGAAGGACCTTGCAATGTCCACACTCTCGCTGTGCTCTGGAAAGTCTTGTCCACAAGAGAAGCCTTCCTGTCTGCTGGAGAGTTGACCTGTGTGCGGCCAGAGCAGTTCACAGCTCAGCTCCTGGTCTCCCGATGAGCTCCAGCTCTGGCATCCACGGCGGCTCAGCTGTGCTTGGCACGCACGAGGGAGGTGAGACCTTTAGGGACAGGTTTGTTCCAACTGTGCACCACGGCTGCTGCCAGGAAATCAGCTCCAGCGGCTTATCTGACCATATGGGAACCTTCTGGGGTGTCTCTGTGGGACATCCTTGGGCTCTTGGCTTTGCAGGGTTGCAATTCCCCCCACTCCTGTGGCCTGCAGTGAAAGCTGGCTGAAAGGGGTTGAGGGTGACACTTGTATGTGTTTGAGACTGGAGATCTTGTAGGATAAAAATCCAAAAGATGCACCTCTAAAATTCACACACATAAAAGGTGTGAGATTTCCCACACTTAAACCCCTCCTGTAAAATTAAAAAAATATTATCATTTACATATATTATATATAATATAGTATTTTAAAAAAGATTTCTTCCAGCTCAATTAGGTTTTAGCATCTGATTCCCTCAGTGTGGGGGAGACCCTCCCTGTTTACCTGTGGGGTTATTGAGTGGGATTGCACCAGTCCAGGGGTCCTCCTGTTTTTCTCAGTGGCTGGCAAAGGAACAAGTAAAAATATTCTCTCTAACACCTGAGCACCCTCCCCTACAAAGCCCAGCCCTGCTGTTGTCTGGGCACATATCCCTTTTGGAAGAGAGCTTTTAGCTCCTCAGGAGCCTTTTTCTCCCAGGAGGAGGCCCATCCTCTGAGCAGAATTGTTGGTTAGTTAAAGCCTCCTGTTTGATAAGTTTAGACTCACGCTGCTTGGGCTGTAATTGCGATTCATACCGAGCAATCACCGTGTCAGCTGTCACAAAAACAAAATCCTTAATGGATGGACTGGGATGGGCCACCACCAGAGCTCCAGGGATGGACATTTGCTCAAAGGGAGATGTCTTTCCTTGCTTGACAAGACCTAAACAGTCCCAGGGGCTGCTGGTCCTGGTGTGTGAGTACACCCAGGACTTCCCTCAGCCCTTTGCACTTCCCTGATGCCTGATTCAAGTTACAATTTTGCCTGACAAGCTCATCAAAAATCCTGCTCTGCTCCTTTTCCTGCAGCATTTCCACCCCATCCCAACCCTGTCTTGCTGTTCCTTCTCACAGGTTCACTCTACATCTGTAGGTGAGGGTGAACACACACTTTAGGAGCTCCATGTGTGTGCCAAGAAGCAGATTCTTGCTGGTGCCAGGCTGACATGACCAGCCTGTGGCACGAGGGAGATGTCCTTGTCCTTGTCGTGCAGACAGGTTCAAGGCCAGACAAGCCAGGATTGTGCTGATGGAGCCTTCTGAGAGGAAATAGAGGACATGAAGTCACCAATAGTCTGACGGAGACAGGAGGTGGTGGGTGTTGTTTGTGCGGCAGAGCAGCATCACGGAGCTGAACTTCCCTGGCCCTGATGTGAGGGATTCGGGGAACAGCTCTTCCTCTGGGGGAGGCTGTCATGGAAAAAGAAGAAACTGAGGATTTGGGAGTGTTCAAGTAATTTTAGGAAATCAGACCTTGACTGGAGAGGCTGAAAGCTTAAATACACAGAAAATTAACTTTTAATGGAAGTGCTATGCACACACTGGAAAGGAAGACTTGCTGTGCGGCCAAGGCTGTGCCCACCCAATGGGATGCAGAGTTCCCTCATCCAGAGTGCCTCTAAAGCAGGCATGGGGTAAATTTGATGGTGGTGGGCTCCAGACCCCACCATCAAGGCCAATCCTTACGCCCAGAGTATCTCCAAAGAGGCTGCTCAGCATCTCTCTGCCACCCCACTCTGCACTGGGTGGAACGGAAATGCAGAAGGTCCATGGGGGAAAGCTTTGCAAGGCATGGGATGGTGCAGTGTGAAAGATGACTTTTGCTGGCCTTAAACTGGCTGTCACACCCACAGAAAGGAGACTGCACCTTCCAAGCAGGGCTGCTCTCTTCCCTTTTTGGGGGATTGGTCTGCCAATGTCAATGGTGGACCAAAAACGGGGAGAACAAATTGGTACTGCAAAGTTTGTTGTTTTGCCCTAATACTTCAGTTAGTGAGGTCATTGTTTTGTTTGGGAATGGAGCTTGGGGAGGCTTTGCAGCATCCCCAGACTGCATTGCAAGTGTTGCTGCGAGTTTTATACTCATCCCTTCCTCCTCACCATGTGCAGCAGACAGTTTCTCAGACAAGAATTTGTTGCAATTTGTCAGGGAAGTTCAGGCTTATCACTACTTTTAGACCAAAAGACTTAATTCAGACCTAATGGTTGCTCAGGGGAGCTGATAATTCAGAGTTGTTACCTCAGGTGACACCTCCCTATTTGAAATCATGGTGTCCACTGAAAAGCCACCATCCAAGAGCTGACCTTCTCCCCAAAGGAAACGGAGGGCTGGGAATATCTGTGAGTGTCTTGGTCGAGGGCTGTCACTCAGGTTTTAGAGCCAAGAAGATGCTGCCCTCCCTCTGCAGCTGGGAAGTCGGGATGGTGTGAGAAAAGTGACTTTAATGAAGTTTCAGAGCGGAGTCAGGAATAGAAGCGATGTCCCTTGGCCCTTTTTGGGATGAATCATCCTTGTAAATCCGCTTGCCTTGGCTGATCTGGTAAATATAGGGTGTGAGAAAGGGTGATTAAGTGACTTATCTGAAGTCACATGTGGCATTTATGGGATTTGGACGCAATCCTAAACTGGCTCCACTGCTTTAACTCCGATGCTTTCCCTGCTGTAGCTGTGACCCTGAAAGCATGCAAACACCATCATGTATTAAAGCAGCAAAGAATAAATTCACAGCCAGCCCGGAAAATCAGCTCCCTAAGGAAATACAAGATTAATCCCATACAGGAGAAGATGCAATCTAAAGCAGCCTGTTAATTAATTATTATTATTATTATCTTAACCAACCCAAGTATGGAGTCAGGGACACAAGTAAGGTTACAGATTTTGACAGATGCAGACTGATTTCTTAGAGCATCCACACCAGGCAGAGCAGCTAATCCCTTTCACAAAGGTGCAAATTGTTAATCTGATTTGCATGCTTGGCTGGCTGCTTTTGTCCCACCACTAGGCAACAAACAGGAGGAGCTGGAATCGCTCAGCAGGAATATGATAGTTGGACTTGATGATCCTAGAGGTCTTTTCCAAGCTGAATGATTCAATGATTCTGTGATTA
>VYZQ01005222.1:50257-76035 GCA_013400655.1 Mystacornis crossleyi
TGTCCATCCCCAGGTGTCTTTCTACCCCAGCAACTTCCTTCTCAGCCTTGCCCTGACACCAGTTGTCACCCCAGCTGATGAAATACCTGAATATTTTGGTTTGTGCCCACTCTGAGATCTCCTCACTCCACTTTCCTGTCACCTGGACACGCTTCACCTCTCTGGGTGGCGTTCTGCCCTGTGTGCTGCTGTCCCCTGCCCATCCCTGCATCCCCCCTGCCCACACGCTGCTACAGTGGCAACGAGATGGAGATTACAGCCACTAATTGCACACAAACAAGTGATTAGGGGGACAATTGCAAAGCACACCCCACTCTTGCAGTAATTCCTCATTCCCTGCATGGAGTGACGTCCTTTTGTTTCCCTGGATAAGTCCCTAATGGTGTTAGGGGGCATCCAAAGAACACGGTGGCACCAGGGTGAGCTCATTAATGAGATTAGCCGAGTTTTAATTTAGATGAAAAGCAGGCAAGGCAGGGAACAAGGCCTGTCGTTATTTTGCAAGACAAAAGGTGGGTTTGGGAAGCAGGGAGGCGTGGAGGCAGCTGGATGAGGGCTGGGCTGGGGACCTTATGGAGGGAATGGCAGCAGATGTCCTGGTCAGTCTTTCTAGACTTGCTGACCATCATATACCTTCAGGCTGAGGTGAGAGAGCCAAACTTCTACTTTATTTCTTTTGGGTAGAGCTGTGATTTGACTTGGCTTCCCCAAGAAGTTACGGGGTGTGGGCTGGAGCTGGTCTGGGTGCCCAGTGTGGCTCTCCTGGTTTTGAGCTGAGGGAATTACTGGGGGACGTTTGTCTTCATGGCTGGGCAGTGACCACTCTGTGCCTGCAGCCTTTTTTCCCCACCCACGGCTTTAGTGGTAATCCTGATTCCCGTGGCTCGGTGTACAGAGGTGGGATAATGAGCTGTTGCCTCACCGTGAGTTTAAAATGAGCCAGAGCCTCTCCCTGCCTATTTCCCTAAGGCAGCCAAATTTCTTCTCCTAAGCCAGCACTGAGGAGCATCTCCAGAGAGAGTCTAAACGCCACGTCGACAGAATCTGTCGTATTTCCTGCCGTGAGTGAGGGTCTCTAAAGTGTCTGTGGCCAGGGAAGTTGCCTTTACCCGCAGCTTGCCCACTCCAGGACCTCCATGCCAGGATATCTGAGGATGCACTGGCCAGCCAAACCTGGTGCGTGGGGTCCTGGAGCAGGAAGGGAGCTGCGACTCTTCAGAACTCTTCCTTTAAGAAGTATTCCTTTAATGAGGAAGCCAAGTTCCTCTGCTTTCCTAGCTCTGCTGAAACACAACTCAGCTTCCCAAAACAATCACTCACCACTCGTTTCTCGTCTCCCCTCACTCTTCCTGTGCTTCCTCATTAGCTGTGGGCATCTCTACCCCCACCACAGATCTGGGGTGGGTTTGTTAACCCACATTACCCCTTTTGTGAGAAATAGGCTCAACAACCTCGGTCTTTTTAGANTTGCTTTGCAGTACTGAGAGTTTGGACACCAAAGGAAAAATCTAACCTGTGTCAAGCTATTCCCATTTGGCAGCTTTTTGAGCAGCTCTCAATCCTTAGAGCAAAGCAAAAGAAATAAACACTTTGTAGGTGTAAAGTGGAACATTTGAGAGATCCACTGGAATCAAAACTCTTGGAAAACGCAGGAGAAAGAGAGAGACAGGCATATCAAGCAATACTTCAGCTGCACTTGCAAATGTGGATGCCACCAGAAAATGGAAGGCAGGGGGTGGCTCCATTTCTGTCAATTGCTGGTTGTGAATTACTTGAGACTTTTAGTGTTTTGCAGTTAGACGAGGCAGAAGAGGCCAACTGTAAAGCATTGGGAGAGAAATCTGAAGAGCCCTCACTCTTGTGCAAAAATGAAACCTGGGAGGAAAAGATGAAGCGTTGCCTCTTTTTCCTGACACGAGAAAGGACAAAGAAGAACAGTAAAATGGGGAAAAGATGGTGATTTGCTCTAAAGATGAACAAGTTCTGTCCCCTTTGACTCCACAAGGCTTCAGGAACCACAGCACTGCCTCAATAACCCTGGACCACAGAGAAAGGACAGTCCTTTGGGGCTGACATTAATTTTAAATAAGCCTCTGTCTCTGTGCCTCTCACCTTACAGACACATTGCTGTTTACAAACTCGATTTCTTTTCTTTTTGAGCTTTGTTTTTTTAACAGGAATGGGGCTGTGGGAAGGGGTATCCAGTGTGCTGGGAGGTGTCTGTCTCCACTGGCAGGGAGGGCTGTAAAGGGCGAGTCAGATAACGGGGCCACTGTGGATCTGGAGTCAAAGGCATGAAGTGCAGTGCATTGATTTTTGTGTCTGTGCTTGTTAATGGCACCTCCATGAGCATGATGACTCTGGCCTTTGCTCGTGCCGTCTCTCTGATGATATAATATTGCTTGCCTGGGATAAGGAATAAGATCCTCTGTGAGAGTTATTGATGAAGAAACGAAGTTCCAAGGAGGTTCAGCAGTGTTTCTGATGACCCTTTAACCTCCTCCCCCCTCCAAAACTCTGTGTTGGAAAAGCCATAAAGGATTTTTCTGTATTTTTGATAGAAGAGACGGGAATCGCACAGAGCCCATGCCTTAGCTCCAAAATCATCCACCTGCAGACGGGCAGGGAATAAACATAATTTGTAACTCACATTCCTCTCATCTTGATACAGATCCATCCTCTCCTGTAATGGAGACCTTTCTCTGGCAGAGCTGGTTAAACCTGAACTAAATCTCAGCAGGGAAAATTTGGCCAGTTCCTGTTTCTCTTCCTGCTAGAGCTCCCACATAAAACTATTGAAGACACATGCTCAACTGGCTCTTCACTGCTCCACAAACTGGATTTGAGAAGAAGAATGGAAAGCTATTGGGGCAAGAGCTTGGTGGGAATAAATATCTGTTGGGATGAGAGTTTGGCACAAAGAATTCCTGGGAAGGTGATGCTCAGTGACTGTGGTACCTGGATCAAGGAAGGTTCCTCTGTCACATGTCCCCCTCTGGACTGGCTGGAGTAGATGTGAGACAACACCAGAGTGCAGAGGTGTCAGAATAACTCCTGAGACTCTCTGGACGTGACAGAGGAACCAGAGCACAGAAAAACCCTACCTTTGAGCATTAAATGAATGCCAGTTTTGAGGTGACAGCTCCAGCTGAGTCCTGTTTGTGGGCTTGACCACCACTCAGAGACCAGAAGTGATTGGAAAGGCCTGAAAGACTCAGCTGGACTCTTCCAAAACACATGCAAAACCTCTGCTTTGACACCAGATGTCAAACTGACCTTCAACCTGACTTGCCAGACCTGAAATACGCTTCTTGGAAGCCAATGCGTTTTTTGGATCTCATATGAAGAGGAAGAAGAACAACCACGACAGCATGGTAGAAATGCTTAGAGAAGTTTACAGAAGATCAGGTTCTCGTAACCCAGGTTCTCGTTAATAGATCTCTCAGGGTGGTTTAGAGTGAAACAGCACTGAATAACTGGTGTTTGTAGATATAAAAATGTAGGGTTTATTTTAGAACAATTTGGTTGCAGAGGAAAGCAAATGCGTGGCCATTTTGGTTGTTATTATCTACAGCAGTATGAAAATATAAAAGCCTCAAATTCTCACTTAAGAAAATGCATGAGAAAGAGAAGGAAAAGATGAGGGTAGAAAGCTCTCACCACATGCAGACGTTGTAATGAACCTTAGCTGTTGCAATTTCAGTGTCTGTTGGTCAAAGTGGTGACTATGGACTAAATCAACCAGATGGTGACATAAATCCCCAGAACACAACCCCTACTGGGTTAATGTTCACTCAGGCTCAGGTGGGAACACCCAGCAGGGAGTTTCCCACTGGATGATGGAAAGTTGTGGATCAGGGACACCTGGATGATGGAAAGCTGTGGATCAGGAGTTTCTGACACCTTCTAAGACAACACTTGCACCANTCGATTATTTTAGCAATGTTTAAGCCATGAACCATTTCAGTCTCTCACAAGAGATGGACTTTTCCAAAACTCATGGAGAACCTCAGGTGAACTGGCACCCATTCAGCCTGACCAGCCAGTCCTCAAATACACTTCTTGGCAGCCAAAGTGTTTTTTGGATCATGCATGAAGGGGAAGAAGAATCTGTGCTGCCAGGGGGTGATGTGGGGAGTGCTCACATCCCCCTAACCACTTGCTGATGGCTGTGGTGCAAGAGAGGAACATGAAACAAGGAGAAAAATCAAGCACATATATCTCTCTATCAGCACATGCTTGTTATTGTCATCACTGGCTTGCTTGTGAGTATTTCAAGACTTGTTCTTTCATCCTGAAGTTCCCTCTGATTCAGGGATAATCCTTGCATTAGAAGAAGAAAAAAAAAGAACTGCCTTTTTTTTTTTTTTTTTTTAAGATTTACAGAGATTTTTAGGCTTTATCCATGATTCATGGTCTGCCCTTCCCTGTCTCTAGAAGCCAGAAAATATTTGTCCTAGCGTAGCCTAATGGTGAAAATCCAGGATGGGAATAAAAGAAGCCCGTGTTATCACTTTGAATCTTTATTTAGTCTTTTTTAAGCCAGTCTTTTGATGTTGAGGAACCTGGCCCTTAGTTTGGGACACTGGCCAGGCTGTTGGAGTTGGCAGATGGCCTGTTGGCTCTGCTGGCCGCAGAGTGACCCGTCACACCAGGTCAGGGAGAGCAAAACACACCCAGGCTGCCTGATGTGGTTTGGGAGATTCAGCAGGGAACACTGCCGGCGTTTTAAGAGACGAGGAAAAGGGATAAAGACAGCAGGGAGAAGATGCTTCTGTCGAAGATACCTACATAGCAGCTCTGCTTTAATAGCATTAATTGATGTTTGACTTCAGTGAGAGCAGAAAGATAGAGATAAATGAACGAGCTGTAGACAGAATGATCCTTGCTGGAGCTGCATGGTAGGGAGAGACAGGGAAAGCACGAAGGTTAAAAGTCTAATGACAAGCATCCTTAATGATTGCTCTTCCTGTATTCCCTCTGGGTAACATTTCCTGAGTCTAAATTGTCTTAAAATCACTCTAACGTGGCTGAAACATTTCTAAATATAATTCAGCTCAACTAATGCTAAAGAATATAATGGAATTTCAGGAAAGAGAATCAAGCACTGTAAGTATTTTAACCATTACATGTCTTTCAGGGCAGGCCAAATGGTGCATGAATTTGGGTAAACAAAGGAGGAAAAACCTTTTTTTTAATGTGTCAGCTGGAGTGGAAGTTCACCTGTCTGCAGCAGTGCACAGGCTTCCTGCAGACTGTGTCTCTCTGCATCCATGGGGAGCGTGAACCCCTGTGCCGTGGCAATAACAGAAACCCCACCTACAATCCTGGGGAAAAAAATTAAGGCGGCTTGCTGAAGCAACACTAAGAGTTGTCACAGATTGTGATTTTCCAGTGCTGGGCAAACAGATCTGTGTGTTGGTAGCCACAGGTGAACAGGGGAGGCTGCATACCCCCTTCTCCAGCAGCTTGAGCTCACCGGCTGCTCCAAAGTGATGTGGAGAGGCTGCAGAAAATGGCTTAAAAGCACAATTAACTTTCTGTAACAATAGCCTCTTTATTCTTCATTATGAAAAGGCCTGAAAGGGAATTTGTTTTCTGAGATAGATGTGAAATGAAGCTCTATCAGAACAAGTAACCTTGCAAGCCAGACACAATAGCCGGTATCTACCCATCTCTTCCTCCCTGGCCCTCCCCAGGCAGTGCACAGCAGCTCGCTGTAAGCCTGGTTTTGTCTGCTCCCCCTGCTTATAAATTACACTCATTAATAATATTTTCATTTCTTGGGAAAGCAATAAAATAATAAATGTGCCTCTGCAGATCCTGCCCTGCTCAGGGTCTGGCGCTGGCGTCTCCCGGGCAGGAAGGTCAGAGTGGTGGGATGGACTCACGCTGCTGGGTGAGAGGCTCTTTGCGCTGCCACCTTCAGGTAATGCTGCTCTCTCCCTTCCCTGACCTTCCCGGGTCCAGCCCCAAAGCTGATCTGTAACTTAAAGAGACTCACAAATAGCACAGACTTAAGGTACGAGCATGAAATCCACCTGATGGACCTATTTGTGCATTTTCACTGCAGTATTTGAGCAGTTAATGCAAGTAGTGTCCAATTTTTGAGCTTTGGCTCAATTTTTCTGTAGCAGATGTGAGGGAAGACACCTGAGACAGTTTCTCCTGTCCTTGAGGGACTTCAGACCCAGACCTGCCTCTAAGCATTGCTACCCGGGTCTGTTTGCACTTTCCTACCCACAAATGTGAGGATGATGCACCTGCTTTTGGCATCACGGAAATGTTTTCCTTATTTCCCTGTGGAAAGTCTAGAAGTAAGAACAAAACCTGAATGAGAAGGATACTGGAGAATAAGAATTGGGATCGCTAATTGTTATATGGGCTTCAGAACCAGGAAATAGAATTCACTGCAAACGCATGGGAAAAAACCCAACAAAACCTTCCCCAAAATTATCTAACTCCCAAATAATGTCAGTCAAGAAAAACTGATAACAGAAAGGTGACAGAGGACCCTTAGGCACAAAATCCAGAGAGGGAGTCTCCAAGCACCAAAACTGGGTGCTGGGTGCTGTTTGCAGAGTAACCAAAGGCTGTGGGTGCCTCACAGAAAGGGTTTGCTTAGGAATTAAGGCAGGCAAAGCAGGAGGGAAGGATTTGCTTTCCCAGGCTTTGTCAGAGAGTCGGTAGCAGAACTGAGATGTGAGCTGTGCGTCCTGCTGGCAGCAGGACACTGGTCACACCTCCCTGGGGAGCAGGAAGGGGTCGTGGCAGGTGACCCAACTCCAGATGTTCCAAGTAAGTGGCTCAGTGGAATTTAAAGGGACGGACATGGAAAAGATGCTGTGTTCCCCCATTTCAAACTGATCAGGAAAGGGTTTTTGGGGATCTTGTTGCTCTAACAAGGCAGGAAAGGGTCACACCTTTTGACTGCAGCGTAACAGGACTTGGCTGCTGACTCCTTGATGTCTGAAGACCTTTTCAGAGGTCTGACCTGCCTAGAGATCAGTAAAAAACAAGGTTTGCTCAGATCTGCGGCTGCTCTCTCCAAGTGTGCTCAGTCCCCAAAGGCAGTGGTGCTGAAATGAGAGATGTGGCTCCAGGCACATCTGGGGGGCACAGCTGGAGCTCCGTAGCCGAGGACAGCCCAGGGCTGGGGGAGCCGGATGGGGATGAGCAGGAGAACAGGACAGAGTACACTGGAGCTGTTCCTAAAACAGCCAGCTAAACGGGGCCAGAGCACTGCTCTGTTTACAGCACTGGTTTTGACCAAAATCTGCTCGGGACTGTCACGTTCCACATCTTGAGGGACAACACAGCCTAGGAGCATCCCATCAGCCGAGATGGGCAAGGCTGCCTGATTCTGGTGTGGGGAAAAACAGCTTAGTTCTATGGATGAGAGCTGTGCTCCCTGGCCCAGGAGATGATCCCTGGCCTGTTTTATTTGGGAGCACAGCCCCAGTGTGACGATGTCTGTGCACCAGCCCTGGCAAGTCAGCCATCAGGTCACGCTGCCTGCGTGACTGCTCAGCTCAAATGGCTGCTGGCTGCCCAGGGCGTGTATTCCTAGAGCAAGGAGGACTTATTAAATCCTCCCAAAGCTCATGGGTGCTCAGATCCATCTTCTCTGGGCACAGAAATAAATCCCTGCTCCCTCCTGCGGGTAATTACTTGCCTGCTCAGGCTCCTTGTACATGCATGTGCAGTCGTGATTTGCATGTGGCCGAGGCTGTCAGTCCTCCCTGTGACTGTGCAGGTAAAACCAGCAGGGAAACACCGGCTGTGGCTGTCTCCAGGGTGGGTTCCAGCTCCTCCAGAGGTGGCTGCTCTCTGTCAAGACTCGGGAACAGCCTCAGGGCAAAAGGTGATGCAGGCAAGAGGGTAGGACTGAGCTGGTCATCCCCAGCCAAGAGGAAAAAGCATCTGCAGGAATTTAAATGGGAAGGGGGATGTCAGAGGATAGAGGGGAGGAAAAAGCAGATAAAAAAGCATGGGGAAAAACAAGATTTATTCAGCTGAGGCTATGGTGGGATTCAGACAGGATTCTCACATATTGCCATATCTAGAACCCTGGCTAGTGGATATTTATAATTTCTTACTTAAACCTGAGCTAAACTAAGTAAGGAATTATACAGGTGTGTGGATTTACCTAAACTGTGTACTGAGATGTCCTGTGGAAAAAATTATGGTTCCTACTCGCCTTGTAAAGGTCATGGGCTTTCTTACAAATCGTTTCTGTAGTGACTACAGCAAACCAAGAGCTGTCCCTACAGCCAGCCCTGAAGGACCCCATCCCTGCAGGGTGTGATGGGGAGGCTGTCCCGCTTTCAGGAATTGATAACTGAAGCAGGAGGGCCCCACCAACACCTTTGCAATCTGCGTCAAGGCAAGGAAAATTGCTGTCATGTTCAAGCTGTCTTGGAGATAAACTGAGTGGGTTTATTACAAACCTCCCGTGTGACAGGAATACTGCAGAAAGCATCTCTCCTCTCTGAAGGACAGGCACACAACTTGGTGTGGCAGCTCTTCTTTCCAGGACATCAGTGCCACCACAGGTTTTCCCAGTGCTCCAACCTTATCCTGGCCTGGTGGGAGATGTTCCTTGGGCAGCTTGTGGACACCCCACCGCTGCTTTTCTCTTTGCTGCTCCACAGTGGGCCGAGGTGCTCACCGGGCTTCATCACTTCTGTTTGCCGAGTGCTCACCCAGCCTCAGGACCAACACATCCAATCAGTTTGTGGCCCCACCACCTCCCAGATTTCCCAAGTGGAAATGACCACAAAAACTTTCCCTGTTTCAGATAACAAGCGTGAGCCAGAAAGGACCTGCCTGGGGACAGGATGGAGAAGAACAAGCGTGAAGTTTACTGGGAAGAACATCCAAGATAAGTTGTCCCAGCTGCTTCTATCACCCCTCTGCAGAGCCAGGTGATGTTTCTCATGAGGTCACCTGAGCTGCAGTTTCACAGGCACGATGAACAGGCTCGCCAGGCTCCCTCCTGCTACGGCAACATATGGTGGTGGGAGGGTGATTGACTGGTACAATGTGATTTTCAATAAAATGTCTTGCAGACAGAAGAGTTCCAGGTGACTAGAAGTAAGCAATCATCGTGCCAATCTCTCAGCAAAAAAGGGTCGCGTTGAGTACGGCAACTTGAGGGAATAAGGCAGCTTTTTATAGCGAGTAATATCTCTTCTGACAGTGCAAGTGAACTGCTTCAAACCACACTTAGCTGGGAATGTGCGAAGATGAATGGCTTTGTCTCTCAGTAAGTATTACCAGGAGCACTAGGAAGGATGAGAAATGGTCTGTAAAGTAAGCAATAGCTAAAAATCCTCTTCTTTCCTGACCTTATTGTAAAGAAACCTTTAGCAGCACGGGGAGGGAAAAAAAGAAGTGTAATGAGGTGTCCCTGAGGAGAAAGAAAAATCCACCCTAAAGGGAAACCTGGAAGCTTTTAGTAAGGAGTGTTAAGGATTAAGTGTGATGAGCTGGAGAATCATAGTCCACACTGGCAGCAGCCTCATCTTTCCCTCCTCTTTACCTCGTGGTTTGGTGGTGGGCAGAGGCTTGGCTGGGTCTGGGAACACGGTGTGAAAGGTGTTTGTCGCTCTAGGGAGAGACAGCTGGAGACAACTGCCTAAATAAATAAAGCAGGTGCAGGGCGGCTTTTATCCCTTTTTTCTTCAAGCCTGTTCGAGGTTACACTGAGAAACTGAAGCCATGTGGGGAAGGGACCACAGACTCCTGCACCTTCACAGTCTGGCCTGTCACTGCATCTTAGCATGGCTCAGAATTGAGAGATAGGGAGGTTTACCTGGTCCTCCATAGCCTGGAGTTCAAACTAATGGTGCCTTCAGGATTTCAGGGAAGTGTTGGCTTCTTCACAGTTCTGGAGGGACTGGAGACAGAGGCATGTGTAAGTGCTAGCTTAAACTGGGATGGGTTTATTGATGGCAGTGTTGCACTCTGCCTCGTGTCTTCCCAGGGGCGATTTTGTAAGGGTTGGAAAGCATGAGAGGACCCACCTTTACTCTACAAAATGTTTTGTTCCCAGACTGGCACCTTTCATGAAATCAGGACTGGGAGCTATGTTCCTCCACAGCACTCAGGCACCCTGAGTACCAAACCCATTGTTCTCCCTCAGTCCCAACACCTGCAGAATAATTAACCCCGCTGTGAGTCCTCACCTGTAACCAATCCTCTTCGGAAAGCACTTTGGTCTCTTCCAATAAAATTTTCCTTTTGTGTATGGGACAGTTGCAAGCTCTCTCCTTTGCAGTAAAGTGTTTTTATTCCCGGTATTTTTTGAGAGTTTTCCAGGGCACAGCCCTCCTAGCACACCTAGACCTGCATTACTAACATACAGAGTTTACTAATTATTGTCTTAATGCAAACTGGCTGGCTCGGTCTGCTCATAGGGAAAAAAAAACTTTGGTGATGTTATTTTTCTGGATTAAGCAAGAGGGGAAAAAAGTGTGAGAGAGAGGAATTAGAGACACCCCCAAACAGCAGTCGTGTGTCTTGTACCGTGGCTGCCTGAGCATATGGCCTTTTATGGGATTCCAGGCCCTGTCAACTCAGAAAGCAAATCTTCGCTCTCTGCTTAGGCTGAGAGTGAATCTGCTCATCTCTGACCCTGTCACCGAGGCATCTGGCAGGCATTATGAACTCTCTATCTCCTTGTGTTAAACCTGAGGTTATTGGTTGTTTCGGTTCTGTTATTATTTGTTTTTCCCCAGGGGGAAGAAAGGAGCAGGGATATAACTAAAAGAAGCGATAACCAGATGTTCGGTATTTCCATCCCAGCTCAGGCTTTGCTCAGATGGAGTTTCCCCACTGATTTAATCAGGGAAACAGTCCTTTCCACCCTCATCTCTAAAACCAGCTCCAGCAGTTGTGGGTCTGCTTGTTTCCTTTCCCACAAGTGCATCCCAGATGTGCTCTTGTTCTGCACACTGAGGCAGAACATCTGTGCTGGAATGAGGAAGGAAAGATGATGTTGCTGTTTGGTTGTCTTGGAAGCTGAGATCCTGTCCAGTGTATGGGGCAAGGGGAACCTTTGTGGGTCTAAATTAGGGACTGTGGGACTTGGAAGAGCAGGAATCACTCACAGTTCTCAAACCTGACCAAGCAGATCCTTTTCCTTTTTCTCAGGATAGTGAGCACAGGAACATGATGCTCTCCTTCTCCCATCCCAGTGCTTAGATGATGATGATGATGGTGAAAGTGGTGGTCTGAAATCCAGAAATCAGGGATGTGGCAGGTCTCAGGGGCACGTGCAGAGCTGCAGTCATGAAAATTGGCACATGAAGGGTCAACCAGCATTCATGGTTGTGCATTTTTGCCTCCCACAGATGTGTGGCCAAACTCCTTCTTGTCACTGCCACAAAGGTTCCAGCTGCCCCCTTTTAACCCTTCATTATCTCAGTCACACATCACCAAAATTTCCCACAAGCTGCCAGTATTATAAATTATATAAAATATTGTTATGTATTTCTACTCCACACGAACAAAGCCTGGGTGGACATTTGAAGAGTTAATGATACATTTTTCTTTGGCATAATTGATGTTTACTCCTTTTTTCAGTTTGAGATACAAAAATGCCTAGAAGGCATACGGGACTTTAGGATCTCCTTTATGCCCTTAATTCCTGAAGATCATTGCAATCAAGGAGACTTTAAATCCCCAGATAAGTCTCAGAAAAGGGATGATGAATAGATGAGAAGCAGCAGTGTATTGCAATAACATTCATCCATAAACCTACCAGGGTACTTAGAGTGAAGGGAAGAGCTTGCAAAATAAAAGTGAGGTGGGAGGAGGGGTGGGCATTCGGCCCAACACGAAAGTGTGAGCAGTACCCTGTGGATGAATCACACTTTTCTCATCACAAACAAGCAGTCCCATGACACCAGAAGGGGAGTTTGGTTTCCGGAAGAACCGCATGACTTCATTTGGGGTGAACCAAACACTTCTTTATCAGTCTCTCCTCTCCCCGATTGCTCCTTCTCCTTAAAACCTGTAAGATGCTTTGTGATATTTGGATAAATCCAGCCAGGGTGCTTCACAGCTCTTCGAAAGGAAGATGCAGAGACAACTGAGAAATTGTCCCTTAAAAAATCAGAGATTTAAGGCTGCCCTGCCTCTTTTTCACGCCTTCCCTTTAAGGGAGTTTGGAAACACAGGTTTAGGGATCCCATTAACACCTTGTTGCTTTCCAGGAGGGACGAAAACCGGCAACAGCCTCAAACCCAGGTATCTCACATTAAGGTGCTGGGCATGTCCTTGGTCCCTCTGAAGCTCCAGCATTGCCCTGTGCGGGGAATTAAGACCAGGCCTGGACGAGTGTGTGCTGCCCACGGGGTCTGATTTTCAGAGGTGCTGCAGAATGGAGAACAAGAATACCTTCTTTATTTTGCCTTCTAGAGCTCTCAGACCCAGAAAAAGAGATTTTACAGAAGTAGATTTTTCTCTTGGCTGTAGGAAAAGTCGTGCCACCCTATTGCTTTGCCTAATAAAATACTGGAGTCAGAAGTCAGCTCATTGCAAAATAAATCAGTGAGGAAACCCAACAGGAGAGTTTAGCTCATTGTGATTCCATGTTTTCTTTCCTGTCTCACACTGGAAAGCCTGGTTTTCCCAAGGGCAGAGACTTATTTGCTTCAGCAAAATCTGTATCATACTGTATGTCTAAAGTCCAAATCAGCTCTGTCTATCCCATTAACACCTTTGTTTTCCGCTGTTTTCGGTGAAACAAAAATGACCTTTCAAATCAAAGACTTCTGAAGCCTATCACAGAAAGCTTTCACATTTCAAAATTATTTCAGCTTCATAATAAGGACTGTTTTTTCCTTCCTCAGTCTTCTGCTTCCTGCTCAGCACAAGGAGTAATGTTGTCTCAACTTTCCACACCCTTTTAAAAAATTTTATTGGATTAGGTTTTTCCTTTCCTAGTCTTCCTAGGAATGTTTCTGCTGTTGGAAACAGTTAAATTAAAAATAACCCCAACCAACCAAGCAAGAAAGTGAAATTAAAGCTTGCTAATTGAGAACTGCAAAAATGGAGATGTTTAAAACTTTAAGCATTGCAAAATATAAAATGGGAGAAAGAACATGAGGAAAAAGCTAAAGCAAATGAACAAAATGCTTAAATTGTTTGAAGTGTTTTTTAAGATCAAATGTTTCCCACTATCAACACTGAAAACAATGGAAAGACTCTGAACTTTTCTTCTGGTAATTACATTCTTATCACCAATGTGAACCCACTGATAAATATTCTGGCACCTCCTTCCTGGTCTATAATGGGAAACTAACTCAGCATAAACTCCAGCAAGTCCGAATTCACCAAAACCTTCTCAATGTAATCTGAAGGGACCAACTTTCCCCTGGGTAAGACCTTCATCCTTTTGTTTCCCAAACTCCTGTGAATGTGTCTGCAAAGGTGGCAAAGAATCTCTTAGAAAAGTTAAGAAAACGAAGTAAAAATAAAGAAGGAGCCCACTGGCATTGATGGACATGTGCACTGTTACCACCCTGTAATTTATAATTTACAGGTTTCTGTGAATTTGACACGATTCTAGAACTGTTGTTGTAAGCTAGAGGGGGAGAAAATGGCTGAATCCAAACTGAAATAATTATTTGTGGGAGTCAGAAAATGAGCGTGTCAGTTGTTTGAAGAGAGTATCAGAAGCATGAAATATAGATCACCAGCACTCCGTAGCTGTGAGCGAGTTGTCCCTGCAGTGCTCTGTCAGACTGCTGCGGAATATCCTTGAAATCTCTTCTTTCCAAGAGGCAACAACAGCTTCAAACCCTTCACTGGCACGTCCAATCTCAAGATGCAAGCCTTTGCCTGAGGAAGCTGTTTCCCAGAGAGGTTGTGGATGGTCCATCCGTGGAAGTGTCCAAGGCCAGGTTGGGTGGGGCTTGGTGGATAGTGGAAGGTGTCCGTGCTCATGGCAGGGGGTGGGACTGGATGATCTTTGAGGTCCCTTTCAACCTAGAATATTCAGTAATTTCATGATTCTCAGTAAGGATCAGAGGTAGGGAAGGTAGAGACGTTGGTTTGAGCTGCAGGTGTGCATGGAAAGCCCAGGATATAACTTGCAACCTTTTCAATTCCTATTTTTTGGATTGAGGAGCAGCTCAGTCTCATTAACTTTAGACTCCCAGAGTGTGGAAAGAAGGTACAGGCTTGTGCCCAGGGCACGTTGACACCATCAATCCCGTTCCCAGGTCACTGAGTCACTTTAATGCTACCTGGGCAATTGCATAACGTTTAGCCAGCTAAATTTGTGGGATCGTTGACTTTTTCACACTGAGCTGAGAGGTGCCATTCTGGTGAGAGATGGGCTGGAAACCAAACATGGGCAGATGAGCTCTGCAGGCCTTGTCTGCGAACACTCTCTTTAGTTCTTCTGGAGGCAGAGTCATCTGCTCAGCAACTGACCTTAAAAGGGGGAGCCTTGCTGGAGAGTTTTCAACTTCATTAATCACTGCAGTAGCATAAATGCCATGGCCTGGCTTTCAGCAGTGATGATAGGAAGTATCTGCAGGTGGCACTTTTCCCAGGGAAATGAGGAAGCTGCCTGTTCTCTCCGGCTGCCTCTGTCCCAGCCACGTATCACAGGGGCTGCTTTCTGAAGGGTTCTTTACATGAGGATTCATTGTTCTGCGCTCAAATGAATATTTAGGTCAGGCCTCTGCTTATAAACCAGAAAGACTTTTTTGTTTCCCAGCTGTTAATTTAAAAGGCAACACCAGCAAAGAGCGCTGAAAGAAGAGGTGAAATATATTCCCTTAGGCTGGTTGGGAGGGATTTGGTCACTGGATTTGATGGGGTAAAATATTTCACACAAGAACTTAAGGGAATAGAAGAAGATTGCCAGTCACTGCATTCTTTTTTTCAGACATGGCCCCCGATTCAGAATGGAGAGAAGAAATTTTAACCACTGTGGGCCATGGGCTGTGAGCCTTCCTGCTGTGCCATTTAAAGAGCTGCCTCTGCCAATGCCTTTTATTTCTGCAAATTCCCAACCATTCCAGTTGCTGTTTCATGTTTGGATGATCTCTAAAACTAAAGTTCTCTTCCAGTCATTACCAGGGGGAGATGCTCTCAAACCACAAACTTAAAAGCAAGAGAGAACCACTCCGTAACCCAAACCACAAGCCATTGATTTCTGCAAGAGTTACCACAGAAGAATCCCAGCACTTAACAAAGAGATTAGGAGCTAATGACGAAAAAAATATCAATCACAATGCAAGTCAAAACACGTTACTTTCGTTTTCCAAAGACCTGAGAATAAGATTAGCTTTCCAGCAGAACTTTCTTTGTGTCAAAGGAGAGCTCCTGACCCAAATGTCTATTGACGTCTTCCTCTTTGTTGGCAAAACAGAGATCATCACTTTAGGGAGCCCGTGCTGCTGAAATGAATATAACAAATTACCATTAAATCAAATGAAGTCTCTCAATGGCTTTGGACAGCAAACTGCTGGGTCTTGATCTTAAACCTCAATAATGTTTCCAAAATGAGCTTCCACGGCAGGGCTCTGTCAGCAGGGCTGCAGCTGTGGAGAGCTGGGGGCTGAGTTAATCACCAAGAAGGGATTCAAAGAGCCACCAGGAGCAGGGATTTTTGTCTCCTGGGTCGGCACAGGCGGTCTCACAGTGAGGATTCATTAGTGATGCAGCAAGGCGTTTCACGGTAATGACTCTGAGCCCTGCTGCAAAGCTATGAAGCACTGGTAGATGTTTGCATGTGGCAGAAATCTTGCACCTCAGAGGAGAAATTAAGGGTTTTTCTTTCTGCTTTTTGCAAAGAGAGGTGAAATGAGCTTCTGTTGCCTTCAGCGGTCAAAACTGAAAAGCGGCTGTCCTGACGTGAAATCATATCTCAGATGCTGCACGTGTGGGGGGTTCTGGCAAGTTCAGGTGTGTTTGAGCCCACCGGACCAAATGTGGAGAAAAGTCCTGGTTGAGACTGTGGGAGCTGCTCTTCACACACAAAGCAAAGGAGGAGTAGACCCCTAAGACTGAACTTTAACTCCATCAGGCAAAAAAAGATTTACAGATGAGGACGAAAGCAAAATCACTCTGTGTTTTTTTTTTTTTTTTAATTAATGAAGAGGTGAGATCCAGCTTTCTAAGCCCTTAGAGAAACCTGAAATTTGATTTTAAAAGCAGTGAGAACCACCTGTGAGACAAACCTTCCTGGTCATAAATACGGAATAATTTGAAAAATGTTCCTTCAGGTGATTTGTTCAGGGACAGTGATATTTGTGCAGCATCAGACCTTGTGAATTCTTTTACTTCCTTACTGAAGTGAAAGTATTCACAGGTGAAGTGAGTCCTCCTCCCTAGTTCTGTCCGTGAACCAAAGGAGGATTTGACGAGATTTCCCATAATCATTATCAAGTGGTGTCAGAACTGCACACAGGTATTGGGATTGCTGATTTGCCGCTGTAAAATCCACCAGTTTATTGCAAACCTATAAATTTCTGGCTGTTCTCCAGATGCACTGGTCAGGCCAGATCTGGGCTGGAAATGTCACATTCTGTAATTAACGGCTCATTAAGGGACTGAACCCACTCAGAGAAAACCAGCTGCTCTCTTTCTACACCGTGCACTAATGCCAACCCTAAAGACAGACCTGGCATTAAAGTTCCTTTGCTCACAAGGAGCAATGACCAGATATTCCCTTTAAACTGAGAAAAGACTTGTAAGAATGGAGTTGTACGAGACTGGAAGAAGCTGAACCTCAACCTGCGATGGGTATTTGGGGTTGACCCTTGCTGACTTGCAGGGTTGTGATGGTCTGACAGATGGCTGCTTGTCTTTATTTCCATTTATTTTGTTTTTCTAGCACAGTTTCAGCTCCTTTTCCCGATGAGGAAGAATCCTGGAGTAGCTCTGAGAACTTGCCCGAGTGGTTGTAAAATTTTGCATTTCCTGATGAATTTTGAAAAACCCTGTCAATCCCTCTCTTGTCCTCTTGTTTCTGATTCTCACTTCAAAATAAATGCAGGATGAAACCAGAGGAAGCAGCAGCCCCTGGAGTGGTTTAGAAACCTTTAACCAAGAGGAAAGGTTAATGGAGTAGAGTTAATGCAGTGGAGTTTATTTTTAATAGAAAAGGAGAGACTTTGAGATGACTTGGCAGAAATCTTCAGCCTTAGGAAGGAAAAAGATGATAGTAGGTAGTTTTCTCTCTGATGTCATGGTTAATAAACTCAGGATATAATTTAAAGCTGAGATTATTTGGGAGATGTTCCATGTCAGGCAAAGGGAAGGAGATATAAGCAGTGAGTTTGTAATAACTCAAAACCTCCTCCACACTTGGGTTAACAGTCTTCTGGATTCTCAGGTTTGTTTGTTATCCAGTAAAATCCACAAACACTGACCTTGAATCTTCACATAGCTGCATTAATAAATTGTTGAAGGAAGGTAGCTCTGTAATTATGTCAGAGAACCTTTCTGCAAGTAGGTGAGTGCTTGATGCTCAAGATGAAACAAGGTTCCACATGTTAACATTTTTGTGGGTATATTAGGCTTTTATGACTTCCTGTGGCTTAGATTTTTTCCCTTGGTAAGTAGTGGGAATGTGGAACGCCTCAAAACATGGACAGCACCAGTTGTTGGTTCGTAAACCTTTACAGGGAGCTTGGATGGCAGAGACTGAATAAGCACAAAGCTTTTTCTCGACCCAGCTAATGAATTTGTAACTTCTGGAATCTTTTTTTTTTTTTTAATATACCCTCCATTCAATCAATTTGCAGTTAACTCCAGCCCTGACACTTCAGGCGGTTTGAGCCAGCAATACATTTGTGTGCTGGAACCCAGTCTGCTGGACAGCAACCACGTGAAAAATTGCTGCTTTTTGGAAGATAACGTGGGAGAAGGTCGGCGCCTCTTCATGGCTTGGAATGGATGAAAATCGTGTCCTGTCTCAGGGATCTCATTCCCTGAGCCATCCCCCTGGAAGCTGGGTGGGAAAACCTCCCCCTGAAGTGCATTAGCAGTTCCCTCAACACTTAATGTGAGCTCCGTGGGTCTGAAGTGGGGCCTGGTGGCATCGCTGTGCTTCAAGCCATGCTGCTCATTAGGTAACCTCAAGAGGTGACGCAAAGCTTTGGAAGCGAAATTAGCCCTTAATTAAGAGAACTTAAAGAAATGTAAGAGCTCTCAGCTGCTCTTACCACTCAAGCCATGATTAAAATGCTGCATCTAGCACTCGATAACCCTGTGCAGTGAGGTGGGTTGGTGCCAGCTGGCTGGGAAGCAGCTTTGTGGAGGAGGAGCTGGGGGGTTTTGGCAGCGCGCGAGTCAGCAGTGCATCCTCGTGGCAAACTGTGCTCAGGGAAGTGTTCACCAGGAGGTCCAGTGAAGGGACTCTTCACCTCTGAGCAGCAGTTGTGACACCACTTCTGGAATGCTGTGTCCCGTTCTGCGTTTCCGTTGTGGTTTGAAAGCAAAACCAGNCTGGAGCATTCAGGTGTGAGCCCCGCAAAGTGTCACCAAGAGGGTCAGGATCCTGGAGCACATGGTGTGGGAGTGGCTGAGAGCTGGATGTGCTCAGCATGCACAAGAGAGGGCTTGGTGGCATCTTGTTGCCATCTGCAACATCCGGTGTGGCCCTGGAAGAACCAGAGGTGATGCACGTGGGAACTTCTTATTGGATGTAATGGCAAAACAGAGTCACCCTGTGACTGTTGAAACTCTGNGTCCCCTGTCCCACAGAGCCTGCTCCAACATCATAATATTATAATATATTATATTATATTATATTATATTGTATTATATTATATTATATTATATTAGATTATATTATATTAGATTATATTATATTATATTATATTATATTCCATATTATATTCCATATTATACACCATATTATATACCATATTATATCATATATCATATCATATCACATTACATCCATTATTCTCTAAAATCAACTGCTGTCTCATGTAACAGGTTTCTCCTTTTATCAGCTGACAGAGCTCTCCGGTGAGGTTATCCTAACCTGCATCAGTGAAATTGAATGGACTTAATCAGTATATCTTTACTAAAAAATGTATTTTTGTCTGCAACAAGCCAAGAAATGAGAGAATTGATTCTTCCTGGAGAGGTTGTAACCTTCAGCAGAGTGTGAATAAAGAAAATCTGGGGGAAGTGATCTCTGGATCTAGAAGACGACTGCTCTCGACAGACTTGGATATTCAATTTTTTCTCACTCTCTTAAATCAGGCCAGCTCTTGCCTGGGGCTCTTTTTGAGTCGTAGCATACAAATTGCTTTGGGGGCAACCATACCATGGAATTTCTGCCATGGGAAACACATGGAATGATAATAAAGGCACTGACTGGAGGCAGGGAGATTTTGAGTCTCCTCCAAATCTGGAGATTTGATCAGGATTTTGCTCTTGGGCTTCGAGCAGGGTCTCCGAGCTTGCAGCAGCCTGGCACTGCAGAAGGAGCAGACAGACACTGAGCTATCAGATTGAAAACTGTGCTGTTCCATGAGCGATACGAGCATAAGATGGGCTGTAGAGGGTCAGACAAAGCCTTCTGCCTCCAGAAATGGCTAACAGCAGATGCCTGGGGAGCAGTGCAAGCACGTGGCAGCACAGAGTGATGCCTCTCCAATATGTTCTGCATGTCTCCAGCAGGTGGATAAGGGGGTTGAGAATTCTGTTATCTTTGTCTTTCGAAGTCCTTGATTTGACTTCTCCTCTGTGAGTTGTCTTTTGCTGTGCCTGCGAGTACCTGGGCTTTGCTACAGGCCATGTGGGTGACCTTTGCCTCTGGTCAGCCCCAAAATGCCACAGGACAAATCCTGGGTTTGGTATTAGGAGTTCATGAATCTTTACCTTCTGTTCATCTTCTTCATGCTGGTCCAGCAATACTCAGGAGATTGCATTGACTGGAGCTTGACCTGAGCACCAAACTGGAGATCGTGGAATCACGGAATGGTTTGGGTTGGGAGGGACCTTAGAGATCATCTCATTCCAATTCCAATTCCAAGGAACACCTTCCACTATCCCAGCTTCTCCAAGCCCAGTCCAACTTGGACATTTCTAGGGACGGAGCAGGAATGTACATGAGGTACATGAAGGTTCCGTGGTTCATGAAGGTCCACCTGAGGTCTCTCCTGAGCTCAGCCAGGAAGCTGGAAGGTTCCCTCAACCCCATTTTGAGCTATGGCACAGCTTGGGGGCTGAGAAAAATTGTAAATCACAGAGGGAACAAGTGAAAGTGAACGGTCAAGAGCTGCTAAAATTCGGGCTGACATCAGCACTTCTGGAGCTAAGACACCATCCCCCAGGGAGAGGAAAATAGGGAAGGCAAGGCTGCAAGAGGTCTTGGAAGCTAGACCTGACTTCACTGCAGTAAAATAGGCCACTGCCACTGTTGTGGTTATTCCTCTCAACGTTTTTTTGCCCCTGCCGCTGTTTAAAATGCATGGAAAGGGACCTGCCAGCTCCTACTCCCAGAGTGAATGCACTTGCTGTCTTATTCCTGCATCCCGTGTTTCCAGAGCGAGGGCATAACAATGGCCCAGGGTTCAGCTCATTGTGAGTTTGTTACAGAGTTGGAGCCATTATTATGAAATTACCAAATAAAACATACATTTTCATTCCCATTGGTAATAAAAATTATCGAAGTACCTCTCCCGGGACAATTATAATGAGATAATGCAGAACTCCTGACTGATTCCAGTGACTGTAAAAAAAATAAAATCAAAGAGCATTCAACAAGACATTAGTGTATGCCTTGGCTCCAATCACTTCCCTGTCTCATGGAGTAATGAAGTTATCAAATTAGTTTTAAAAAGGTGAAACTTCCATTTCTCAGCCCATCTGACAGGTTCCCCCCTGAATAATGTCATTACAATGAGGTGCACAGGACAGCACGAGCCTTTATTGCTTTTGGTCTAGACACCACAGGACATTAAGAAATTTTGCTCTCTTGTCTCCACGGTGTAATGTTTATACTCAGAGTGTCCAGGCCAATCAAGTGATAAAGAACAGGGGTTTTGGTTTTAAGGTTTTTTTTTTCCCTTCTGCACACCCAAAACATAAATACAACCGTATGTTTCAGGTTGCATTTGCAGAAATGAAACATAAATGGCCTACTGGGTTATATAGCTCATCTGTTTCCCATTACTGCTCCGCAGCAAATTACATTCTTTCCAAAGAGCGATGCGGCATGGACAGCCTAACAGCCTCCTTTCCCGTGGATCCAGGGTGGAGGTCGTGAAACATATTCAGTGCTGCTCTAACAACCAGTTTGTCAGCCTGGCATGAGCAGAAACCCTGCCCTGAGATGCTCCGGTGACACTGGAGAGAGCAAAATGCTCCGAGAAGACGCTTCGAACCATCTCTGGAAGAGCTCCCTGCCTGTACTGAGCATTGAGAGTAATGGGACAGCAGCACTCCTGATTCAGGCACTCCACTCACGTTCCAAAGGCAGGGCTTTGCCCCAGGGCTGATGCCTCCCACAGTGTGGAGTACGAGGAATATTTTTCATTTCCCAAGCGTTGCCATCTCTCCGTTTGCTGGGAGGTGAACCCCAAACTTCCAGGAGCCAGAGCATCATTCCCTGCGGTTCCCAGCTGAAGGGCTCAGTGACCTCCCCGAGAGCAGGAGCACATCCTGCATCCTGCACAGGTCAGGCTCCGCAGGGAGTGATTTCCACATCCCTAGAGCAGTGACCAGGCGCACTCGGAGCCCCTTTCGGAAGCAGGGATGGTCTCACTGCCTGGCCTGACCCGGCTGTGACAGCCCAGGTAACATCCCCGTCTCTGAAAAAACGGGAACAGGCAGCAAAGCTGAGCAGCCTCTGCGTCCTCCCGAATGACCCGTCCATACATCAGCGCTGGACACACCCCCGCCGTGATTCCGGCCACAGAGCTGTCTCCTTTCCTTTGTAAAAGAGCCCCACAGGCAACAAATGCACACACAGAGCAACTTCTGTATTTACCTTGACACTACATGAGTCACAGCGCTCGCCTCTTGCCGAGCAGCCGTATACATTATCATCGCTTTGGCATCTTGGTTGCTGCTCTCTCCTATTCTCCTTCTGTTCAGCGGTGCAGAGAGGTTGTTTAGGGTCCCCCCCAGCCTCCTCATGCCTGCACTCCTTCCCTGAAAACCATTACCCAGAATTCCAGCTTTCCTTGAAGCAGCACTGAACAAGCTGTGCTCTGTTTTCCCCCCCTCCAGGCTTTTTTTTTTTTTCTTTTAGCAGTTCTTGGAGGAAGGAGTAATTTACCCAGAATTAAAACATCTGGTTATCGTGTTCCCCGGGTAAGTCAGCATTGAAATAAGAGGGAAACAAAGTGCCTGGCTGTCTCCATCCTGGGGGAGGAGGAATATGACCCATGTCTCTATAGAGCCACGAGGTGATAGCTGACTGTGGGGCTTTGTGGAGTGGCCAGGTTTTGGGGGCAGAGGCAGCAGACAGACACAGCTTGCTGAGGCTAAAAGTAGAAGGGGAAAGTGATAATTTTGTTTTAAACCTCCCATTTCTTAAAGATCATCCAGTTCCACCCCTGCCATGGGCAGGGACACCTTCCACTATCCTGGGTTGCTCCAAGTCCTGTCCAGCCTGGCCTTGGACACTTCTAGGGATCCAGGGGCAGCCACACCTTCTCTGGGCAACCTGTGCTGGGGCCTCACCACCCTCACAGTAAAGATTTTTTTTCCTGATATTCAATCTAAACCAACTCTAGTTCAGTTTGGAACTTTCCCCCCTTGTTCTGTGACTCCAGGCTCTTGTAAATAGTCTCTCTCCATCTTTCTTGTCAACTTGTTTCTCTTCTCCAGGCTGAACAATCCCAATTCTCTCAGCCTAATTCTGTAATTCAGCTGCATGGACAGAGAACGTGGAGGAAGGTGCTGATGTGGGGTGGATTTCACAGTGAAATCACTTTTCCAAGTCTCCCCAGATTCTATTTCTGCCCTTTGCTCAGGAACTTGGACATGGGAGAAGCCAGCAACGCCTCATTCTCCCTTCCTGAGGATTTCCCAGCTTCAGTCAGGTGGGGCAGAAAGAGACACCACTTCCCAGTGGAAACTGTTCCTCTTGCACCCACCTTCCCTTACAAGCGATGAACAATTCTCCCCATGCCTTCACACAAATACTGCCTCTATTGCAGGATGGCCTCTCCAGGGGGATTAAGGGGAAAAGCCATGACTTGGGAGCCTGGACAGAGGACTTAGGGCAGCTCTGGTGAATGTGGGACTTTCCATTAACTGTTAGGGCAAACCTTCTAAACTATCACTGTTGTGAGTGGTGCGGGATGCTTAAATCACCCAGGAATGGCTTTTGTTATGGATCACCCTGGAATGCCTTTTCTTATGGATACAGTGGCCACCCCAAAAGGCAGCCACGAGGAGAGGCAGAGATTCAGTGATGACATGCACAGGTGACGATACCCCTGGATTTGGGAGTTGCTGTGCTGTCAGTGGCTGTGTGGACAGTGGGTCTCCTGGGACCACCATCAGCCAAGTCCTGAGCTTTCCCTAGGCTCCATCTGGTTTTCCTGGTGCTCTGCTCCCCGTTTCCCTCCTTTGAGAGCTCTCATGCTTTTCCTAACATCACTGGTAAGCATTGCTCTGACCCCAAAACCTGTGTTCACCCTGTGAATGAGGTTCCAGTACTGCAGAGCGCTGGGAGCCAGTCTGGACCAGGATTCTTTCCCAAGCAAGACAAGTTTTCTGATAAATGATAGAGAATTGCTGGAATTTGAGCTCTTTAGAGAAGGTGAAGTATTTTAGGTCTTGAAATGGTGCTGCCTTCAATAACATCCTGAGTGTGGATGGTTGTGACAGAGCTCCAGCAGCTCCTTCTTCTGGCACGGTGTGGTCTCTTTGCCAGGGACAAAGCAGGATGGCACAGAAGAGACATAAATTTACAAATAGTACAGTGTGATGTCAAGTGAGGGGGGTTTGACCAGAGGAGAGCTCAACTCCTCCACCTGAAATCCGAGGCTGTGCCTCTTGGATGTGTTTGGTGCGGGCTGGGATGGTGGTGCCACGTCTGGGGCTGGCCTGTGGACTAAGCTTGAGGGAGTCTCTGCACCCTCCCCTCCTTCCCTGTCCTCCCAGCTTTGCTCTGATTAGTTAGGGAAGGAACTTTCCATTCTGGAGTGTGCACCAATTGTTTATCACGTCGGTGCATCCTCAGGCTACCGGCGTACGGATAACGAAGAGCAATAATAACTGGTTGCCAATCAGCACAGGATCAGGTTTGCTGTTTCCAAATCAGCTGGAAATTGTTTTTCTCTTGCTTTGAATAATGTGATGGGAATATGTAAGAAGAAGTCTGGTTTCTTTTTTTTTTTTTTAATTTTTTTTTTTTTTGTTTTTGGCTAGCAGCTAAAACACCCTTTATCAGTATTCCAAAATATGATTAATGCTAATCTTGACCTTTCCAAAATTCCATGCCAGGCAGTTGATGATGCTTCTGTGTTGTAAAGAATCAAACAGAAGGTGTTTCTATCCACAATGAAGTGTTCTTTATTAGCGAATGATTTGCTTACCAGGAAATCCAAGAATTCCTTTGCACAGTCTTTTTTATTTTTTCACAAACCTGGGGGAGTTTAATCATTTGGAGTGGCTTGAAAGCATAAATATATTTATGAATTCCTCATCTCTTTTCCCCCTTTCTCTAAAGTCAGCACATAAACTCTATTATTAGTTTAGGTCAGAGATCTTTTTTTACCTTTCCAAGGAAAACACCTGGGTTATCAAGAAAATGAATGTATCAAATCAATCAACTTTGTGATATCTGGTGTCAGCTGCTTCTGAGACTCCCATCAACCAGCAAAGAGTACATCTGCAAAATGTGAAGCAGTAAAGGCTGTAGTTGTCCAGCTTCCAAAAAGGAAAATACAGAATAATTTTCTGGACTTGAGTCATGTGTAGGGATCTGAACCTGGACCCTCCAGGATGGTGACAAACTTCTCATTCTCTTCTCCTAAAGTAAAGCAGAAAATGCTAAACAACTTCCCAGACTCTCATGAACACCACGAAAATGCTTCAGCCATTGCTCTGAAAACCTGCCAGAACCTGAAGTTTTGTCAGGCCCTTCCAGAAGTTTCAAGTCCAAGGTCAGAGAAGAGTGGAATGAAGATTATGGAGGGCAAAGTGCTTAATAGCCAGAAATTGAGGGATCATTGGATATTTTGCCTAATTAATTCACAAATGCAGCACGTTAAGGTGACCAAAATCTTCTGCTACCAAGAGGGTCACACGGATTCATTAAGTTCTCTGAGAGCCACAGACTGGGGGTATGAAGGAACTGTAAAATATATTTCTTATTTATCATTATTCGTAGTTCAGGCCACTTATCTGCAATCACATTTCTCCTGACTATTTGTGTTCCCTGTGATGGGGATGTCTCAGGCCATTAGTGACTAACCCTCTGAATAATTAGGCCATGAAAATCTAATGGCAGGATTTATTATTTTTATTATTATTAGCTACTTTCCACTCTGTTGTACTAATTCCATTTGGTATTGGTCTGTTTTCTTGGAGAACAATGCTCGTTCATATAAAATCTTTTTCTTTCTGTTGTTCAAAATGCCTTTCATCATGTGATTTAACAGACCATGAAACATCTTAACGCTGTTTTTTAGATTTTCAACCCAGTGCCAATATTTTGATGACATTAATACGTTCCTTGCATCACCCCTGGAATACTTATACGAAGTCACTGTATTGTCTTGTCCTTTTCCAGCTGTCCTTTGTGTCCTCTCCTCATCGTCCTCCTGTGA
>VYZQ01005222.1:78061-95288 GCA_013400655.1 Mystacornis crossleyi
TGGGGGGTGTGGGTGGGGGGGGGGGGGCGGGAGCGCCTTTCTGGTGAAAAAAATTTCACCAGAGCTCTTGCCCTGAAGTTACTTTGAAACCTTCAGCATGGGATTTGTGAGGGAAATGGGTTCCTTCTGACAGCCCAGTCCATGCCTCAGTACCTTCTCCTCACCCCATTTGTTGTATAAATTCATTTCTCCCCACAAAAGAAGGTTGAAACATCTGGGCTCTCTTTGCTTTCCTGTTTTTGCATGTTCTGCTGGCTCATCTGAGAGCTAAATCACTGCTTTTTTTGAGCCAGTTTTGCCTGTGAGAGTCTAAATGCCTCTATTTTGGGAGGCAAATGTGTCGGTGAGAGGAGGGGACACCACGTTTTCCACGGGCTGTTCTGCCTTGAAAGCCAAGAGATGAAACCAGAATTCATTCCCAAAGTTGCCACTGGTTTGTCAGGCTGCTTTGGCAAAGCTGCTTCACCTCCTGGAATCTCCTGGGATGCTGATGCTCCGCTCTGGCAGACAGGGAGGGATCTGCTGGTGAAGGTCTGAGGGGACTGGGAGCCAGCACAGCCTCGAGCACGGAGTTCTCACGTGGCAGATTTAGCATCTTGCATGGCCTTGTCCCATCTGTGTCGACAGCTGGGGCTTGGAGGAGCTGGAATGTATTTCCCTGCAGAGCTGTGGCTCTTCTTGGAAGAAGCAGAAGCAGGGAATGGTGGTTGTGGCAGCTGGAGAGGTTAATCCCCACAAATCTCCTTTAACTCTGCTGTCCTGCTTCCTAGAGGAGAGAACTTGAAGGATGCCCATCCCTGGAAGTGTCCAAGGCTGGGCTGGACTGGGCTTGGAGCAGCCTGGGATAGTCCCTGCCATGGCAGGGGGTTGGAACGAGATGATCTTTAGGGTCCCTCCTAACCCAAACCCTTCTGGGATTCCATATCAAAATTACGATGATGTGCACATTCCTTTGCGAGCGGCACCTCAAAGATTAGGATGTGCCCAAATCACCTTGGAAGGAAAACAAATTCTGCCCCAGCTAAGAGCAGCCCATTCTGCCATCCTGTGCCCTGACTCCTCCAGCAGAGACAGGTTTCATCCCACATTTCGCTCTGTGGCCATTTGTCGTGCCAAGAAAACGGGAGCAGTTAATTGCCAGGAGAGATGGGAGCTTCAGGTGGGTTTCAGGGAAGAGCTCTGTAATTTCTAAACTCATTCAACAGCATGGAAACACGGGCTGCATATCTTGACCTTCAGAGTCATTTTGAGCAATTTGCAGAGCTCAGTTTACTCCTTCAAGGCACTGAGCCCTTTTTAGCGGACGCAGTTCCACAATGAACAGCACAGTCAGGAGGGTGGAGCCAGCCAGGGGCAGAACCTGAGTGAAAAGAGGCTGGGCTGGAGGTGGAAGCTGAACTTCCAGGGCTGAACTCACAAGCTGTGAGCGCCGGATGGTAAATAAGGAGGTGGCTGAGCATCCAGGATGCTCAGGAAAGGAAGGATAAGGTTTGCTGACATCTTTCCTGACTCATCTCTAACAAGACCTGCTGATTGTGCTTCCATGAGCTGCACCCATATCTGATGCCTATAAATACAACTCCAGTGTGAGGCAGGCTCCCACAATAAATCAAGGAAAAAGCCATGTGGGAGACTTTCTCTCTTTGACTTTCTCATTTCTGAGTAATTATTTGGCCATGCTTCATTGGGACAGAAGTTGTATCTTTATTACTCCTTATTATATCTTTATTTTTAGCCCTCATCACTTTTTGGAAATGGGCACAGCTGTTGTGTCCTTGTGGGATGACCCTTACACCAAAAGCATTGTCCAGGTCAGTGCCATTTTCCTTGGAAAAATGTAAATCTCCATCTAATTTTGTCTCCCTCTCAGTCTCCCAATCTGTTTGTTTAAATCATAATCATTGATTTGGAAGAGGATATGTAGGCTTTTATTTAATTTTGGAATCATACCATTCTAAAAAATTAGTAGGCTGGGATTTTTAATTTTTTTTTTTTTTTTAATTCTCATTTCCTCCAGCTATTTGCATTGAACTGGCCAGGCCTGGAGAACTTCAGCCGAAAGGTGATGAAAAATGAAAGCAGAAATGTAATACTGAAATGTTTAAATAATGTCAACCGCAGCTGTCACCAGTTGTTCTCTGGGGAAGGAGGGAAGAGGGGGGCCCTGTCAAACAACCTGAATGCATTTTATGGGGTAAGAGATGCATTTTGGAGACTTCTGACTCTAAGGAAGTTTTATCAGTTTGATTTTGGAGAACTCACGGATGCGACGGTGAATGATTTTTCCTGAGAAATGTGTTTATATTTTCACTTCTTCCTGCTGAAAATATGTAATAAGTGGGAAGGAATCTGCTGGGTGTCCTGTTCTTTCTTTGCTCTCATTCAAATTTTGCCGCTGTTGAAATCCTCCTACCCTGCTGAGAAGGGCCTCTTTCCCCTCAAGAACATTTGCAAACATAAGGCAGTTTCAGCACAGGCTGCGGCAAAAAATGAAAGCGTGCCTCACATTTCAAGAATATTTAGTTTTATTGCCCAAATCTCATTCAGCTCCAGGAAATGCAATTCCCATGCTCGCCCTTTCCTTCACCAGCTCGCCCGTGGTCCCGTCTGCAGCATCTGCTCTGCCAGTCCTCCCACCAGGATGACTTGCCTTCCCTCCACAAACCTCTTCCTTAGGGATTACTTATTTTCAGGGCTGATCTAAGGCTCTCTGGAAAGGATGGGAAGATTGGGTGGACTTTGGAGCAAGGAATGACTCTTCAAAGTGCTGTGGGAAGCGGTTTGCAGGACAGGGACTGTTTTTTGGGAGCATTTGGGGCATTGCTCACATCCATTCCAGCCCCATGAGGGAGCGGTCCTGGCAGGAAAAAGAGATAACAGAATCAGACCCGATGGTTTTTTGGCATGAACAGATTTTGTTGCATGAGCTGGATGCCAGGAGAGGGAGGAAAGGGCACGTTGCAGCACCTTGTGCCTGCAGAAGAGAACCTGAAATATTCCCATGTGCTCTAGATACAAGAGTCCCCTCTCCATCTGCTTCGAGAGCTGAATCGCTGCTGTCCCCGATGATTTCGTTCCCAAAAATGCAGTGGGCTGCTTCTGCCACAAGTCATGTGGACAGGAGAGGGCTGGGAGGAGGAGGAGGAGGGGTTTTACGTCATGAAGATAACAAAATCATGCCCGTAATGAGCTGTGATTTATCGCTCTGTCTTGTGGCTTCAGTAACTTCGCTATCTTTGCACAGCATCTGCTCTGGATTCTCGAGTTTTACCCTGTTTTGTGCTCCTGCAGCAGCTCAGACCTTCCCAGCCTCCAGCAGAAGTCAAGAGGGGTCTCACGACTGACGTTTATTCCAGCCTTTCAATGTCCCCAAGTGATTTGCAGCATCCTCCCTCTCTGGGAGGCGTCTGGTGTTCTGGGGAGGGCTGGCCAGGTGTAGATTTGGGTTATAAAATCATGTCTGTGCTCTGATAGCAGCACTGAGAGCAGCAAACAGAGCCAGCTGGGGGCTTGGAGGTGTGGGAGCGAGCAGAGGGAGCAGGGGGGAGTGGAATCACCAGGATGCCACCATCAGGATGCACCAGGAGTCACCAGGATGCCTGCCCTGGACTCCTGAGGCAGCGGTGCTTTTCTCTAGGCCTTTTCTCTGCATCTTTTGATCATTTTATTGCCCAGGGAAGCCCTGCCTTTCCCAGAGTCTTGCAATCCCATTCCCACCCAGGCTTAAAGCCCTGGGACCCCTCCTCCTTCTCTGCCCCAGTCACCACAGAGCACAAGAGCTGCAAAAGGATGGGTCAGGGAAATTATTTTGCTTTTAAAAACCCTCACTTAATATCAACTTTTTCTTGCAGGGAAGGATCCACAGTTGTGCCAACAGGGAATTTCTGCTCCAGGCGAGCCAACGGTCTCATAAACCCACTCAGCTGTGATGATGGAGATTCAGGGCATGAACCAGCAGAACCCTTTGGTAATTCCTACAAAAATGAAGGGTTCTAGCTGGAGACCAATCCCCAGGAAATCCTTTCTAGGATGGAAAAATTTCTTTGCTCTGTAACTAGCACAGCAGGGACATAACATTTGGCTTTGCAAATGCTGGGAGAGCACTGATGGGGGGGAGGAGAGTTTCTCTCTCCCCTGCATTTCAGGAACGAACCTTGAAGAGTCTGAATTCATCCCTACATAAACTATTTTGAAGTCGTGCAGGATATAAAATCGTTTTCCAATCAGCTGTACCAAATCACAGGCTGGTTGAGGCTGGAAAGGGCCTCTGGAAGTCACCTGGTTCAACCTCCCTGNCATCTTGTTTCTTTTCCTGTCACAGGAGTGCAGCAGCCCTGGTGATGCCGTGGCCATGTCACAGGAGGCAGCAGCTTCCTACAAGGATGGTGACCTAAGGATAAGGACACAGCTCCTGTCCATGGTCCTACAGGCAGCTGGGAGTTCCCCATAACCACCACTGGAGATCCTCATCACATCCCCTTAACTGTGTGTGAAACGTATGACAGAATCAGAAGGTCACAAAAATAAAAAAAACTCTCAAAATTCTGGTTCATGAGTCCCTTAAATAGTTCTTGTGGTTTGTCCTGTGTTTTTTTCAGGGAAACCTTGGGGGCATTTTCCTTACTGTCCTTGTTTTCTTGTTATGTCTATCATGGAAACAGGAAATCGTGGAATGGTTTGGGTTGGAAGGGACCTTAAATCCCATCTCATTCCATCCCCTGCCATGGGCAGGGATACCTTCCTTTACCCCAGGGTGCTCCAGCCCGATCCAGCCTGGCCTTGGACACTTCCAGGGCTCCCGGGGCAGCCACAGCTTCTCTGGGCAACCTGTGCCAGGGCCTGCCCACCCTCACAGTAAAGAATTTGTTTCTAATATCCAATTTACGTATTTTTATTTTTTTAAACAAAGGATTACTGCAGTAGGTGCTTACAGGGACAGTTCTCACCTTCTTCCCAGATTCTCCCTCCACTGCCCTGGCCCCTTTCTTGTGCCAGGGCAAACATTCCAGCAGCCACAGGGAGTCTGATCAAAACCAAATCCACCTTAAAAAAAAATGTCCTGTCCTTTCCCCCTGCAATCTGGAGCAGTTCCCTGAACAAGGGCTGTAGTTTGAGGCCGAGTTNTTTTCCAATCAGCTGTACCAAATCACAGGCTGGTTGAGGCTGGAAAGGGCCTCTGGAAGTCACCTGGTTCAACCTCCCTACTCGTACGGGGCCACCCAGAGCCAGCTGCACCCAGAACCATGTCCAGACATCTTCTGACCTTCTCCAGGGATGGAAATTCCAGAGATTCCATGTTCCCTGTGCCATTTCAGGGAAAGAGAAGCTCAAGCCTTGCAGCTCACGCTGAAACATCCTCAGCCCTGTCAGCTGTTTGTGGATGCAGGGCTTGACACCACACGTGTCTTTAATTCCAAAGGTGTGAAATATTGCCTCGGGTCAATTTGGAAAGCATTTTTCTTCTGGAATTTAGCCTTGGAACCCACAAATCTCATCAACAAGAAGCAGAATGGATCTTTAAAATTGGGCAGCGTGTAGAACCTGCTGCCTTAAATTCTCTTTTAACCTTTGCAGTGCTTCTGTTCTTGCTGCTACAGCGACTTTCCCTCCCCAAATTTTGGTCATTTATTGTTGTTACTATTGATGTTATTGTTGTAGTAGTAGTATTATTATTATTACTATTNAATTTACGTATTTTTATTTTTTTAAACAAAGGATTACTGCAGTAGGTGCTTACAGGGACAGTTCTCACCTTCTTCCCAGATTCTCCCTCCACTGCCCTGGCCCCTTTCTTGTGCCAGGGCAAACATTCCAGCAGCCACAGGGAGTCTGATCAAAACCAAATCCACCTTAAAAAAAAAGTCCTGTCCTTTCCCCTGCAATCTGGAGCAGTTCCCTGAACAAGGGCTGTAGTTTGAGGCCGAGTTATTGCGCTATTATTGCTGCTACAATTGCTACTTTTATTTTTCTATTAGTGTTATTATTTCTGCTATACCCACCTGGCTTTCAGCGCGGAAATCTCTGGCAGAGCTGTTTTTTCCAAAAACTCATACAAGGATACTTTTACGTCTGGAAACAGCCAACGTCTTGGGTGCAGCTCAGTGAAATTTGCAGATAGAGAAAACTCATGGCATTTTCTCCCCCATCGTGGCTTTCTTCCAACAAAGGGCAAGTTGCTCCTAATTTTCTTTATGGGCTGTTGGAGTGTGTCTCTCCCTCTCTCAGCTCATTGCAACACCTAGAAGAGCCAGGCACTCTCCCCAGGGAAGCCAGCTCCATTTAAAATGGGAATTACAAGCATTTTGGTGCTGAAGTCAGTTGTTTGAAACCATCTGCAGTCTTGCTGCAGTGCTGCTGTATCCTAATTCCATCTGTCAAAGCCCAGGAGAGTTGAGGCGATGAGCCCGGCGTTGTGAAACAGCATCGAGCTCAGGCAGGCAAGGGAATTCCACATCCAGCAGAAAATTAGGGAATCTGAAGCTGTCACCACTGGAAATAATGCTCCCTGTTTAATGAAGGCAGGGACTGCTGAAGTCCTGTGCTTAAAGATGTGAGCAGCAGAGCTGCGGAAAGCATCCTGTGTTCTGTCTTCAAAAGCCTGTCTTAGGTGTCTTCTGCAGAGCTGTGCTTTCCCCTCAGCTCAAAAGCCAGAAAATTCCCCTTGTCTTCCCCAGCACAATCTTTATTAGGATGACTGCAGAGCAGTAACTCCGGCTCTACAACCTTCTCCCTCCAATTCTCCATGTGTGAGCCAGCTCAGGTTAGTGGAGGTGGGGATTTTGGCTTTTTCACACCTGCTCACCCTGGAATGGGCCAACTGAGAACATTCAGATCCCCTTCAAGATTTCTTTCCCTTCCAAACATCTCCCTGTGGTCTCTAAGTTGGCTGCCTAAACCCTCCTGGTGGCATCTCCAAACTCCTCAGCCCCTCTGATCTCCATCCTCTTCCTCCTCTGCAAAGCACACTAAATACCCGGTTTCCCAAGTTCAGGAGGGCTGCATTATTCCTGGCAGAGGGATGAATGGAGCTGTTTTCATCTGTCCCTGAAGCGATTCTGATTTTTGGTGAATGCTTACTGTTATTCATATCTCTTCTCCAGATACTTTGGAGAAACAGCTTCAAACCGGGGGCTTGTTTCCAAATTCTTCCTTGCTCTTCCACCCAGGGCTGGTGGTGGCAAAGTTCTTCTGGTACCAAGAGAGTGGCTGAAAGTTCAGAGAGGGAAGAAGAAAGCTGGGGAACAAGGGAGAAATAGGGAACTACGATTCGCTTTTCACACTGCTGCCATTCTTTTTATGTGTATGTGGATATTTGCTGGGAAAATGAGGATTTCTTGAAGGTTGCATCTTTTCGTGGGAATGTTCCCAAACAGCAAATGACAATGTCACCCAGAAGAGCTGTCTGGAATTCAGAGGGGTTTGTGTGAAAATGGCAAATCTCATCGAAAATGCTTTACATTTCTTGTTCCTCATCTCCTGCTCCTCCTCTAAGAGCAGCCATTCACCTCCACACAGTTTCCTCTCACTGGGAAATCTGGAAGGGGCTGTGGGGGTCAGAACACAGCTTTGGATGTGAGAACAAACATCTGGAGCCAAGGTTCAGCTCAGGCATGGCCTGGTCTTCTTCAGAATCAAGGTCAACATCATGTCCCGTGAAATATGGGACTTAGGCTGCAACTGTTGGATCAGATTTGTTACGTTGGATCATTTTGTGTTCAAAACATGACTGGATTTGGCACTCAACCCATGGTCTGGTTGTAAAGGTAGTGATCACAGGTTGGACTCGATGAGGTCTTTTCCAACCTGAGTGGTTCTGTAATTTTAAATTCAAAGAGATTTTGCTCCTTGCTCTGCTTTCCTAAAGTGCATCATTTTAGAGACCTTGAAGAAACCTCCATGGGTCATCCAAAGTAGCACTTGGAGTGCTATTCCCAGGTTAAGGGGAATAATCTGCCTTCACTGCTCTCACCCCAGCTTGGTTCTCTCAAATGTGTTTCAAGGGATTTCAGGGTTTCTCACAGAGCATTGCACAGTGCACGGTGAGATGACAACATGTAATTACCTGCTGGAAATGTGTCGCTTCCCACATCCACAGGGAAGAGACAGAGCCAGGCAAGGTGGATAACTGTGTCACTCCACCTCTCCCCGAGCATCACCTTGTCTGATGCTTTGGGAAAAAGGCACTGCTTTGGCAGTGACAGGGGAAATTCTGTTTGCAAACAACGTGTAAACCTTCAAGGGGAATGGTGATGGAGTGGGTTAAGCATTGCAGGCTCCTCGGCAGGGGAGAACATTTATCAGGGCAAGAGCAGGCACAGAGAGACAAACTGGGAGTTTACAAAGGAGTCACATCCTATCTCTGAGGGGAAGAGGGAGATTGCAGAACCGTGCTTATGTCCAGCTGGAGATCACAGGGAGCTCAGTGAACCTTTCTGCAGTGCACACTCAGGGAAGGACGGTCCAGCGATTCGGGCACGCTCAGGGGACTGTGAATTTATTCTTCCTTCAACCTCCAAGTCCTCAAGTTCACTTGCATTCCCAAGCACTACATGCAGCTGGGAATGCAGGAGAAAAGCAAAACCTCCACATTATCCTGCAAACTGCAGCTGAAATCCCTCCCGCAGAACCTCTTCCCTTGGTGGATGCTGAATGATGGACAGATGGATTATTCACATGCGTGGAGAGTGAGGGAAAAGCAACCACTTCTTTTGCTTTCCAAACTGAGCTGAGCTGATCTGGAAGCTACCGAGAGCAAATAAATACAGAGCATGGCTGTCTGTCCTTCCCACGTGCTCACAGCTGCTAGACTACTGCCATTACCTTGAGAAATAATCATTATCTCCCACTTGCATAAATCAGTACTGGCCTCAGCACCAGCGTGGGCCACATAGTCTGAGCTATTTTAAGTTCTCTTGAGAGAGGGAGGGACAAAAAGCAAAAATCAGGGAAATCCAGCTTTGTGTATTAGGCTGCAGCACTGCCACAGGCATGGCAGTAAGATCTCCATGTGAGGAAATCCAGAGTTGGGAGCCGTGGACCAAACTCTGAGAAACCTTTGAGATTCAGGACCAGCTGAGCCTGTGAAAGTCTGGTGTCCTTTCTTTTAAAATTCAGCTCCCAGATAAATCTAGTGAAGATCTTGGTGTTGAGAAAAAGTGGCAGAGTAAAATAATTCTTATGATAATGAGGGATGTGGCAGGGTACCAGCAGCTGATAACATTTACAACGCTCCCTTTCAGGAAACGTGGTTCACATCAGCTCTCTGTAAGTCCAGAAGGAATTAAGGAGGGTCAAGGAGTGACACTGCCTGCAGGATCTGTGTGTGGCTTCCCTGCTTGCAAGAAAAGTCCAGTGCTTAAACGCAAGAAGGAATGAGGTTGGAGCTCATTAAACTTGCTGGGGCTTGAGTTTCTTTAGTGCATCCAAGACTTGCAGAAATCAGTGTATCAGTCTTTATCAACTTAAAAATGGGGAGGAAAAGCATTAAAGAGTCACTTTTAAGCTAATATTTACCTCTTTAGAGGGTACAAGACAGTGGGTATTTTTCCTCAGTGTGCAACCAGTCTGCTGGGGTGTCAGAAAAGAAACATCTTCCAGGGTTCAGTGCAGGAGGTTTTTCTCCTTACTGTGCTGCAAGTCTCCTGAAGGTTCCTTTTCTGGGAAGTTCTGGATGGGTGTCCTCTGGTAACAAGTGCCAGCCCTAAACCAGACATCACACCACAGCTAGGTTTACTTCCATCTTATCCACGGAGCAGGCCCTCAGACTCACCTTTGGAGGCACCACGCTTTCTGTGAATCAGATGAAAGGGAAAAGGGCATTTCCAGGCTTTCTGGAGGAACCTTGGTTGGTGCCATTCACCCAGGGCTCCCCTTCAATGAGGAGTCCTGTGTTTCCCTCACAGCTGCAGTTGGCATCGCTCCAGAGTTCTCCAACAGGAGTGCAGGTGCCTCTCCAGATCCTTCCTTACCTGCTCTTCCCTCTCCTTAACATCTTTGCTTTATTTCCTGCACTCTGGGGGAAATTTGGGAAGTTTAGGAAGTTTAGGTGGTCTGTATTAGGTCCAATTTGCTGTGAATAATCATTCAGGACTCGCAACTCAGAGCCACTTTGTGTTTGACCCTACATTTCTATCCCAAATGAGTGGGAATGCTGCTCTGCCTGAGTGCTCACATCCCCCAGGATGTGATTGCTTGACTCTCTCACTCACTGCTCTTCCATAAACACACCGGACAGTGCTTGGAGTAAGAATCAGTAAATTCCCTTCCTTCCATCCCTCTGCTCAAGACACCTGAATTTTTTCCCCTGCTTCTCATATTCTCTACGTCTGCAGGGTCCCTGCTTCGCCTCGCAGAGCTCCCTGAAGGACTGCACAAATAATTTAAATGGCTGGTTTATTGTTAAAGGCATGTACCTGATTTCCCTGACGCTGAGGCGGAGTGAATCGTCCCGGCTCCATTGATTTCAGAATTAGAGTGTCAAGGATCCAGCCCACACCTTATTGAAATCAATACCAGTGATCAGGACCACGCAGAAACTGCTCATAAGCTGTTATCTTGATATCAACCCCAGTTAACTGGCAATAACAATAAGTTCCACTGAATCAGATGGGCCATTAAATTTCGACACTCAAACCCCGAGCTGAAACTCGAGTCAAACATTAGCGGGAGAGAGACGCCGGCTCCAAGTCTGACCCTCCTCACGTTGGACTGGTGCTACCCGAGGTTTTAATTACACAGGGCTTCCTTTGGAGCTGCTTTATTAACTCACCGCTTTTGTGGGTTTTCTTTTTTAATGGAGTGTGGCTGGAGGATGGCTGAGAAAAGCTGCTCACCTGGCTCTCCAGCGAAACCTCGGCCTCCCCAGGGCAGGCAGAGTAACAGTGCACACCAATAAAATCATCACACACCCAGCTGGAAAGCGATAAGACAAAATCAAACTGCCTGCAATAACAAAGACTGAGCCTTTGGATGGCGGGCAAAGAGGGAGGGTGTCATTATGCACATTTTATTACTGCGGTTCTCAAACCTCGCGGTGGTGGGGATTTAATTCCCTGCCA
The DNA here is from genome assembly GCA_013400655.1 of Mystacornis crossleyi. Taxonomy (NCBI): domain Eukaryota; kingdom Metazoa; phylum Chordata; class Aves; order Passeriformes; family Timaliidae; genus Mystacornis; species Mystacornis crossleyi. The sequence goes on from VYZQ01005222.1 coordinate 89,119, forward strand.
CGCTGGCGCTGTACCTGGAGCAGAGAGGGAAGGAGGGAGTTTTCAGCTACCCTGGGTATCCCTGGATTGGCAATCAGAGCCTCCTGGTGTTGGAGGCAGGAAGGGGGCTCTCACTTTGGCCACGCCAGGCAATGAAAGTGTTGGGCAGCTGCAGAAGTTCCCGTGGGCGGCTGAGCCCTCCTGCCTGTGTGCTCACACCCCCTGGGCTGCGAAGTAAAACGCGTTTGATTAAAGGCAGATTGTTTATTGATTAATAATCCTTTTTAACTTGGCTGCTTCAGATGATTGGGAATGGGCAGCAATCCGAGCTAATGTGTGGCAAGTCCTGGTGGATGCACATGTAGGAATAGAGCTCAGTTAGGAGGTTAAGCAAGAGTTTTTGGGGTGTTTTTTCAGTGAAGGGGGGAGTTAAGGGCATGTGAACAGCTCGTGGGAGAAGCTCACTCTGCGAAACTGGGGAAGGGGAGGGTTGCAGGGACAGGCCATTACTGCTGACAGGCAATAAGAGGTGAAAATGCAGCACTGGAGTGCTCGTGATTGTGTCCCTGTGCCCTTTATTCACACACAGCTCCTGCTCACCCTTCACACCAGGGGTTTTAAAGCACAGCTATGCACAAAGCCGTGAAATAATTGAGGTGGCACCTGAGCTCTGAAGGTCACCTGGTCCAACCCCGCTCTGTTCAAAGCAAGGCTGACCTCAGAATTAGGTCCAGCTCCAAAGTTAGACCGAGAGCATGAAGGTCAGGAGCCCTTGTCCAACGTGTCACACCACTTAGAAAAAGACATCTAGGGCAGGGTTTCATCCCAGGGGGTGGGATCAGCTTTGCTTTTTGATAGTTTTCCTATCATCTCTGTGATGGTCAACATGGCCTTGAAATCAACAGGCATCTCCAAGAGGTCTTAATGAAACACATTTCAAAGGCTCTTTACACCTCAGCTCCATAAAAGAGACCGAGGCCAACTAAGAATTACTCTTCCCCCATGATTCACAGCTCAGGCTTATTTCTCACAGGAAGGAGCTGGAAGATATCATTTATGGGGAAGAAAAGGGGCAAAAAAATCAACTTTTGTTCACCATGTGCCAACAGGCAGTGATAAGGTACAGCTAAAGTGGCAGCCTGTGCTTCATGGGGGTGAACTATTACTCAGATAAGATGGAGGCAAGAGATCTTTCTTGGGCTAGTGGAAAAAAAAAACTGGTTTAAGGTTATTACACAGGAAGCGCCCTGCTGCATGAAATCTATGGGAAATTGCATATTTTGTCACATTTAGTTATTGAATCCCAATTTCATCCTAGCACAAGGAAAATATACATCACCCTCCCTTGTAGCTCTTATTAGATTTCACAGCCTTTCAATATTAAAATGCCAGCCCGGGGAGCTGCATTTCTCTTTCCATTTTCTCCCTCTTCCCCCTCCTCTCCTCCCCTCTGCGACACTGCAGCGTTGGAGGTGAGGTGCAGGAGCCCTGGTGCCTCAGAACGAGTTGGAATGACCAGCTCTGGACACAAAGATCCCTCCAGCTTTCTCCCTACCCCTCATTTGTCCTCTAAAAATACATGGACAGGCCCAGCAGTGCCCCTTCCCATGCTAGACCAGCCTAGGGTTGCATCCCCTCTCTTTTTTCAGGGATTCTCCAAATCTGCATGTTTTGCAGAGTGTTTTAGCTCCTACTCAGACCTATAGGAGCTTTACAGGGGCCAGCTCACCCTGGCCTCCCCTTCCACTTGGATTTATCTTCCCAGCAACACCCTTAATGCACTTGAGTTGGTTGATGAACCAAGGTCCTCATGAAAGAGGAGGATAAATTGCCTGGCAGCACAAATCCTGTCCCTCCTGTGGCCTGAGGGCTTGGCATGGATCCTTTTGCAGTGGGGTGGCACTGGAGGACTATTCTGGATTGCAGCTAGAAGGATCATGTGGTCGGAGGAGACCTGAGATTTTAGGGCTGTTTGAATGGACTAAATCATATTCTCGAAGTTCATCCAAAAACCGAATTAATTTTTATGTATCCCCCAGTCAGACTCCAAGACCCATCTTTGCCACTCTCCTACAAGTGAGAGAAGGGAAACCCTGCTCTGATTACAATCAGAAGTGTTCCTCTGCCATCCCCAGCCTTGTAAACCTTCCCTAGTTCTGCAGGGACTGGCTCTGGAGTGAGTGGGTGTTGAGGGTTTCGGAGAAGGGTTGTGAGTGCTGTTCTGTAAAGTTATCAGTTTCTCTCTAACATAAACCAAAGTGCAGCTGCTGCAGGGAAAAATGTGCTGATTTCTCCAATATTAAAAAAAAAAATAATACTCTCTTCAATCTGTCTATAAACAGATTGAAGGAAAAAAATTATTTCCCCCAGTTAAATATTTTAAAGAGCAATCCAGGCTTTGGTTATCACCTGAAGTAGGGAGGAGAAAGCAGTTTCAGGCTAAAGGAGTGGATCGCTTTCCCTGTCTGCAGGATGCACCTTGCATATCTAACCTGAGTGCTCTCTACCTGTGATGCTTCCCTGGCTCTGGGAAGGAAGAAAATCAGGATGAACTCAGGTCAGGTCAGGTCAGGATAGAGCCCAGCTATCTGATCTGAATTTGTAACAGGCCACATGAGAAATTAATCCCATGACTCCATAGCAGAAACGGGAAAAAAACTGGAGTGCTCGAGGCTCAGCTCAGATAGAAGTTGCATCTAATTATCCAAACAAAATATTCATATCTTTGAATCAGCATAAAACAGGGCTGGAAACTTGAAGGGAGCAGGCTCTCCTGCGATGTCTCAGTCTAAGATTTTGGTCCCTGACCCTTGGCAGGAAGGACAGAATTAACTCCAAGTGAAAAGTGGCCAGGACTCAGGGAGGACCTGGCCGAGGGCCAGAGAAGACGCTCGTTTCTCTAAACATTTTTAAGTAACCCTCTCCTCCCTTCAAAGAGAGGAAAATAATACTGCACCATCCCAAAAGCTTCCAGCAGCTCTGCTGGGCCTTTCCTGATCTGTTCCCACCCTTCTTAGGTGTGTTCTCTCCCAAATCAGAGCACTGCCAGGTGAGACACAGAGGCACAGGTGTGACTTGTGCTGCCTCCCACAGCCCAGGAAGGATGAGAGCCGAATTCCCTTAGTGCTCCTGGATGAACAGCCATAAAAAAAATAAATTAAAAGAAGTACTAAAACCCCTTCTGCCTCTGAAGCACTGCCTCTGAATAAAAATAACAGTGCTGAAGCAGCACTTTCCATCCTTAAATCTCTGTGTGCTTTTCCAAAGGAAGGTCAGTGCCATTGCCCCTGTTCACAGGTGAGGGAAAGGAGCTGTTGCTTTTCATAAAGGTTTTTCCACCCCGCAGCAAGGCCCTGTTTAATGAGCCACTGGCCTTGCCTTTTTCCAGAGGTTGGACCCAGCCCTGGGGATTTCTGTGGGAGACTTCATGCTTCTTGTCCTCCCTCCTTTAAAGAGAGCAGGGTTGTGTTCCCCTGTCCCGGAGGCCAGACTGCCCTGACATTTGCTGTGTTCCCACTCTTGATCCAGCCAAAATCCCACAGCTCTTCGCTACAGTGAGGACGGAGCAAAGAGCGAATGAGGTGGAGGCTTCATGAATTTAAGATTTTGCTCTTCCTTGTGCCCTTTTTGAGATGGCATCTAACCAAAACTGCTCAGTTCTTGCCTGGCAGCACCTGAGTCCAAGTGAAAACCAGACAATGGGGTCAAACCCACCATCTTCTCACCTGTCCCATCCCTGCTACTCTCCTTGTTTCTTCTGGAAGTGCTTGTGTTCGTCCTACAGATTTGTCTAACCTCTCCATCCCTGGCTTTCTCTTCAGTTCATGGACGCCTTCCACTACCCCATGTTTTTCGGAGCCCTGTCCAGCCTGGCCTTGAACATTTCCAGGGATGGGGCATCCACAACTTCCCTGGGCAACCTGTGCCAGTCATGCAGTTATCGCTGGAGGTCTGATTCAAGTCATTCTTACTTATGAAGAAACAAATTCTACAAAGAGAGCAATTTTTTTTCCCCCAGATTCGCATTAATATGAATAGAACCAGGACCACATGTGCCATTTTTAGAGCATTAAAACAAATCTTTTTTAGCAGTCTGCTAATGGCTGTAGACTGTAATTCACACCCTGTCTGCTGAGTAATTTTGCATGGCATCAAAGATTTTTGCAGGCAGAAATATGGCCAAAATAACACTTCAGTGGATCAATACCACTGAAATATATGGCTATCCAGTTGCTAAAGAAGTCTGTTTAGTTTCCCTGTCAAATGCTGATCCTGGGTAGAATCAGTTAAGGTTTTCCTTACAAGCATTAATACATCGTGTGTGGAGGACTCCTACCCCAGGAGCAGGAATGCTGTTCCTGATAGGGAAGTGCAGAAAGGGCTGTAAAACATGTGCAGAGCATTCAAGGAATTAAAATCTGTCATAGTTAAATGTCTTAACTTCGTGGCACTGCGTCATTTCAGCAGGTGTTTAAATCATGGAATTGCTAAGGCTGGAAGAAATCTGACATCATCAGGTCCAACCCAGCACAACCATCATATTCACCATTAAACAAGGTCCTCAAATGCCACATCCAGAGGTTTTTTGAACACTTCAAGGGGTGGTGACACCACCACTTCCCCAGGCAGTCTGTTCTAATGCTTGGTAACACTTCAATAAATAAATTTTTCCTAGTATCCAACCTGAACCTCCCCTGGCATAGCTTGAGGCTGTTTCCTCTTGTCCTGTCACAGAAAATAAATGGACGTCTGTTCCCCTGCTGATGGCCTGGGAAATAAAGAGCAGAGATTTTCAGCACTGGTCAGACTGTGTGGATACAAAATTCTACCTAGTTCAGGGAGAATATACAACACACATGGGAAAGAACTTAAGGAAGTGTAAAGCTGTGAAGGGATGGAGGAGGCTGAACTCCTCCTGTCTCTGTCATTTTTAATAGGTTTTTGAATTAGCATTGTGCCTGTGATGAAATAAATGTAGTTCAACTGCTTTGCCTCAGCCTGTCTTGCAGTAATTACCCCAGAGAAATTAGGACTCCTTGTTTCTTCTCGAAAAATAATTCACGGATCTTTTCTTGAAGAAAAATCCCCCAGTAACTTTTCCGGATGATACTGTTGGATACTATTAATTAAAAGGGGTCAAACAAAGTTGAGAACTTGGCTGGTGAACCTCAGAGGATCAGAGTTGGCTCTGTGGCCTTTGAAAATGCCCTGTCCCCTAATCCAAGCTGTACCAATAGTTAGGAAGAGCATTAGGGGGCACTGGAAGCACTTTGGTAACTTATCTGCATGTTTTGTTTAATTAACAGCTGGTTAAGCAAGTGTTAAGCCACCTAAAAGCCTTTCAAACCCTGCAGTGCTTATCTTCGCAGCACCTGCAGCTTTCTTCCTGCCAGTGCAAACCTGCTCCTTTTCATTCCCCTGCATCAATTGCAGAGAGAATATAGAAGGAAAAAAAAAGAGATATTCACTGAGGTCTCCAGGTGCCAGACTCCAAACTGATGAAAGCAGACATGGCTCCACACAATCAGGCCGTGGCTGTTGTTTCCAGGAGGTATCAGCATCGAGGCCTGAACCTCTGTGGGTTTCTCCAAAGCCTTCTGCATCTCTGTGGGGAACGAGGCCATCCAGGAAAGAGATTAAACAACCTGACACAGTCTCTGTCCTCAGAGTGCCAGCCAATGTCCAGCTAATGAGCTTTGGGAAGGATTTTGCTGTCTGGGAAAATTGTTTCATGAGTGTCAGCTCCGAAGCCCTTGTAGAAGGAAATTTCCAGTCAACAGAGTCTCTCGTGGGGGCATGATGGAGGACCTGGCACAGGTCGTCCACGAAGCTGTGGCTGCCCCTGGATCCCTGGAAGTGTCCAAGGCCAGGTTGGACAGGACTTGGAGGAACCTGGGGTAGTGGAAGGTGTCCCTGCCCATGGCAGGGGTTGGAACTGGATGAACTCCAAAGGTTCTTTCCAATCCAAACCACTCTGTGATCCTGTGGGTCTACGAGTACAGGCTTTATCATCCCTGTTGCTGATGGTAATAGAACATATTTTCCTTTCTAGACTGAAAATCCGCTATTATCTGTCCCAGGGAACAATAATCTCACATAAAATCCCCAGTTTCGGGAAATGAAGGAAGGACAAACATAAACTTTTTTCTTCTTTTTTTTTGGGGGGGGGGGCCCAAAGGTTTCTGTTGACT
>VYZQ01005226.1:6032-19956 GCA_013400655.1 Mystacornis crossleyi
TTCTTTTCTTTTCTTTTCTTTTCTTTTCTTTTCTTTTCTTTTCTTTTCTTTTCTTTTCTTTTCTTTTCTTTTCTTTTCTTTTCTAAGAGGAACAACATTAACTGATTTTAGTGGAAGTTTCTTTAATACTAACATGGCAAAGCAGATGCCTGCACAGCAGCGTAACACACAAAAGTTAAGCATGAGTAACATGAATGGACAAAGGCAGTTGAACCCTTACTCCAGGGGGGGGAAAAAAAAAATAAGTGTGCTTAAACTCTGTTTTGTGTCTCAGCATTCAGTCTACCTTTCAAGTAGAAAAGTCAGAAAGTGATTACTTGATCACAGAACCTTTGCCAGCTGTTTTAGGGCTGGAAAGGCCTTTGGATCTAGGGCTGTCTTCTTCAACTTTCTGTTCCCAGCATTTCTGGGAAAAATTTTTCTTCTTTTCAGATGAGTTAGCTCATCAAACAGTGTGAGATGTCTGGCTATTGAAGGTGGTTTTTCCCTTAATTGCTTTCTGAAAAGCTCTTTCTAAAATTCAGCTTTCCTAAGTTATTTTCTTGCCCATTTTATTTAAAAGTAACAGGGTGCTATCACCACGGCTATCAGTATGAAATGTATGGCAACATATTTAGGAGTAATGGTATCTTTGTGCTTGTGGTAGTCAAAGATAAAGGTTTGTAGCAAAAGAAATCAACTTTATTACACCAACCAGTATCCTTCTTCTCCAGATCTCATGTGCTCAAAGGCCTGCTCTTCCTTTTCTTTTCTCAGTTTTCATAATCAAAATATTTGTTTAGCTTTCTTTTCCAATGGACTTTAACCTTTCTGGTACCAGTAACTTTGACCTTATGCCTTACTTTATGAGATGCTGCACAAAAGGATTCCAAAAAGAGAAGCCCAAAAGAGATTCACCTTGTGAGCAGTGGTCACCTGATTCTGATTTTACACATTCATTAACAGGTTAATTTGATGCATTACAAGCTCATTGAGCTATTAACCATTTTATACTTATCTGAATTTTGTAAGAAAATGGTGTGTGATACAAGGATAAGGATATTTACTTGGCTGACCTACAAGTGATTGCTGAAGAAAATACTTTAATAGTTAACATGGAATGAATTCCTGAAAGCTTTTCATTTTCAAAACTGTTTGGAAAGAGTCTGAGAAAATGTAATCCTCCCTTTCCAAGGGTTCTTGCTTTGCCTAAATTAGAAGTACTTTATGGATATCTGATTAAGGTGGTATAACTCCAGTAATGTTAGTGATGGCGTCTGACATTTATGTTTCATTTGATGTAAACATGTGTCTGACTGTAAGGTAGTAAGTGGATGTCAACAGACAAGCAAATTAAAATTGCTGAACTCCATAGCTAATAGCACATTAAAAAAAACAAACAAACAACAACAAAAAAAAAACATTCCCAGTCTAATGCTGTTCCATATTTTTGAATTACACCCAGAGTATTCTGTCTGAACGTTGAACAGTGTTTGATACATTCCACCGTCCATCTGAAGTACCTTTCTAATCCATCTGAACAACTTTAATAGTAACTCAGCATGATGTCTTTTGAAATTCTCCCTCCACTTTTTCTCTTTTTTCTCTTGGGCTGCTATGAGAACTTTAATGACCCAACAAGTTTGTCTTCTGTCAACTGAGAACACTGAAAATTTGGTTTGGTGGAATCAAGGCACTGGAAGGATACTCTAAGTGAAACACCAGGATAAATTAGTACTCCCCAAATATATTACTTTAAAGTTGGCTTTCCCAAACTATCAGTCTTTTCCCAAAGAAAATGTTTTGGACCACCAAGTCGTTGCTCATCTTCAGCGAGTACAGTTTAAAACTTTCTATCATTTCACCAACATCAGTGACTCCTCAATGATGTGTGCATTTCTGTTTCTTCGTAGTCCCACTGCTTTATGCACTGAAGCATCTTAGTCTATGTATCAGATTTGGAGATATATTGAGCTGGCTAAGCCCCCATTAGTTTCAATGGAAAATTTAGTAACAAAACACAAAGGTTGTGAGTGTAAAATCCATTGAGGAACTGACACTGTTAGGTCATGCCCACGGGCAGAGTGGACACAGCGTCCTTCCTGCAGATGTCTAAGCGCATCTCGGCAGGGCACAGGCGAAAGCTGGGCTCGCTGGCTGGCTCCTCGTTGGAGGAAGCGCGTCCTAGATAGCTGGATGTGCTAGCTGGCATCACCTAGGATAAAGAAGAGAGAGGGGTCTCCGTGTGGGTTCCAGACGGTTTATTCTCGAGAGGGTCCAGGACAGAAAGACCAGGATCAAGGGTATGCACAGCGTTTTATATGGGAGTAAAAATAGGGTGGAGAGAAGGGGAACAACCAATGGGGTACAAGTAAGGGGGAGGATACAACTGAGCAACAACCAGTAGGGGAAACTCCCGGGAGGTGGGAGTTATAACTGGGAGCCAACAGGGTACCGAACCAAACAGAATTCTCTAGAACAGGGGGCGGCAGCTTAGACCTCTGTACCGCCCACAGATCCACCCTCGGATTTGCTATCATCCACCCATTGGATGGTGAGGTCCTGGTGGGCGTGGAGTGCCACAGCCCAGTAGTAGGCTGGGCCACTGCAACAAGAAACCTCTGCTTCCACCACCTTCCTGCCCCATTTAATTTAATTTTGTGCAGGTTTTTTGTATGTAAAATATCTGAAGACTCTGTGAGATGAGATCTGCAAGTATTTGCTTCAGCGTTTTCAGATACTGTCTCTTGCTGTCTGCCCCTCTAGATGTCATTCCTGCTCCCAGACCCGGGAAAAGACTGGCAAAAGACTAGGTGTGATTAAACTTCAGCTGCACCATTGGAAGGCTAGCATCGTCATTCAAATTAGAAGAAACACTTTCAGTTTGGAACACCTCAGGGAAGAGTGTATTTTTCTTTTACTGAGTGTGTCAGGGTGCCGAGGTTGCTTAGTAGGTGCAAGGTGAACTTCCAAGCAGGGCAGAGCCATAAGCACTGAGAGATTTCCTGGAGAAAATTTGTCAGCATCCTAAGATTTTCCTGAAGTTTTGCTTTCCAAGTTATCTTGAGGCAATGACATCCACAGAAGAGTTGATGTCACTTACAAATAGGCATGTACACTTAAGTATGTATAGAGATATTTTCTTCAATATTATTTCCTGAATAGAGATAGAAATCGTAACAATACACGTGAGGAATTATTTTTATGTCTACAGGGGTGAGCGTAAAGTATATTTTGCAAGAAAAAGAAAGAAAATTTATAGACTTGAATGAATAAAAAGAGTTTAAAAATAAGAGTATTATGATGTTCTTTTTTTGGGCTATATTTGTTTGTTTAGTATCATTTGACTGTGATTTTTTTTAAAGGAATGAGTATAGTTCTATTCAATATTCACTTTAAATATTCATGTTGCATTGTTTCTTATTCCTAGTGTTTAAAAAATGGCTGCCATAAATTCTTATATTCCTGTCCTTTAAAATGGTTATGATTTAAAAATAAGCCATTCAGCAGTGTTAAGACACAGCCTTTTAATTTATATAAGAATTGCTTTTTGTGGAAACAGGCCTTTTTTTAATAATACCAAAAGAATTCAGGATTAGAGACAAGCACAGGTTAAAAATAATTTGTAAGTCCAGCTACAGAAAGCCTGAGTGATTCATATAGTTTCAATTCTTCCTGTGAATTTGTCCTTTACTTTCAATTGTTCTTATTTACATATAGCCTAGTTTCAGAGCAGAGACCTTTTAAACACATCGATAGGTCAATAAATCTATGCTTTTAATAGGGATGTACTTTTGTCCATTCTTTATTTTGGAGCTTTTCATTATGCACCATCCTGCATGACTATACACTGCTGCACATGAAATGTTTACGTTAAATTGATTGGTTCTTTCAACACATTTGATTATTAGAAAGTGCAAAAGGGATGTTTTCAAGGTTTATAAAAGCATATGTTGACCTTTCTTTGAGAATATAAAAGGCTGCCTCTATTGCCATTACAGCCACTGCAGAGGGGACATGGTGCAGGGTCTGGGAACATATAGACACTCACAGAAGAGTGGAGAAGTTGCATTTTCAAGGACACATGACTTAAGTACACTCTTCTATTATGGATGTAGACTTTTCTTCTATTTTCTGATGCCTTCTTCCAGCTGCCTGTGCAAATCATACACAGAGCTAAGAACATGCTCAAGAGTCTGACATCTAATAACATAAAGCTCTGCTTAAACACAGAATAACTTTCTGAACTTTGAGACACGGTTCTCAGAAAGGAGTCTGAGGCATATTTCCTATGAGTATGGGCCACTTTGCACTCTGACTTACTGCCTGTGTACAGGGGTATCACAAGTGTACCTGCACGTGTGCCCAACCAAACAGGTTGCCTTTTGCCCTGGGGATCACATTCCTTTCAACCAGGAATGCTGTTGCAGGGTCACCAGCTGGCAGTCCAGGGGGCTTAAGGGGGTTGTGTGGTGTTAATAAGCTGAAAACCTCTCAGGTGTGTTAAGACATCAGATTCTACTGAAATAAAAAAACAACCCAAACATTTAAAGGTCTGTCTTTAGACCTCTTTGTAAGGAAATTAATTTCCAGTGGTACCTTACAGATACTACAAGTTACTCTTGTGCTTGTATGACCATCCCTATACATAAGGGGAATATTCTTGACTATTAAATTGGGACCAACAGCAGAAAATTCTCCCAGCTGTAGGAAATAATTTCTAAATACTCTGGTAGAGGAAGCAAAACAAAGAAGAAGGGGTGAGTCTATAGAGTTTCCCAGAATTTTTCCCAACAACTGAAAGGATGGCAGCAACAGCAAATAGCACAGAACAGATAACTGGTTATCCTTATGATCCTATTCATTCTTTCCTTTATTTATATCCAAAGGCAGATTCACAGTGACTGTGACTTCCCTTCTGTCTGCCACTGCTTGACACGGACACTGCGGCTGCACCTGCCTTTGCCTGTGTAGTCTGGATTTAAATCAATGACCTGCCCAGGATCTCCGAGTCCTTAATGTTAAAGAGTGCAGCCACTGTGTACCCCTAATGACAGCAAGAGTTACTGTAAAGGGTACTGGAAGGACCTCTTCAACTCTCTTCTGCTGGGTCATATTTGCACCATGCAGCTGAGGGGCATATCCAGTTAAGAAGTTTCTGTTTTTTTCAAGGGAAGACATATGGATAAGATCCCTAGCTATTAAGAAACATAGCAGAGAAAAGCATAACGCTGTGAAAAGTGTTTCTAAAACACCACTGATTTTCTGAAAGCTTCCATAAGTTAAAATTATAGTCTTCTTTAATACCTGGGACTGAAATAGGAAAATCAGTATAGGAGTCATTTCCTGCTGCATTGCAGCAAACAAACCAAAAAAAAATCATAGTCTGTACTTTGAAGATGCACAAGATCTAAACCTTTCCTAAATGGGGACAAAAGTCAAGACAATAGACAATATCTCTTTGTCCAATTTGGGGCAAAAATTTCTGGTTTGCCTTCTGCATTGCAGACTTTCTTAGTCAGGTTGGCTCCCGCTTTCTCTCTATTTCTTACAGTTTTCACACTCCTTGTACTACTAAAAGCTGGACACTTAGAAGGTTACCTATGTTATGCTGTAGCACAGTAGAACTTCAGCAGGTTAAAAGAATTCTTCTGTCTTTCGTATTATCATCATTGTCCCATTTCTCTCACAAGTGTTATAGTGTATATTCTGGGATACTGTTCCTCAGTATTCTCCCAGGTTTATTTTTATATCAGATCATCATCAAGTGGTCTTCATTGTACAAAGCACTATTCTCAAAAGTGGCTATTATAATTCAGCTTGCAGTGATGAACACAATTACCTTTAGGTTCATTTTTAAAAAGATGAAGAAAAGTAGAAGAAAAAATAAGAAATTCATCTGAACAAAGAAAGTCTTTGTAGGAAGGTCAGTTGGGTAAAGGGACAGCTGTTCAAAAAGAAAGACAGATTGATCTAAGCTTCAGAAGTAGTAAAAATATACAAGAAAAATTGATAACTCAGACTCTCATTTAAATGAAGGCAGAGAAAATAATTTACTGAAAGTTTTAAATCTAATACAATATCAGTACCTAATATCATTCTAAAGAAATTAATCTGATGCTTTTGAAGGAGTAAAACAAGACAAGGTCTCATGCTTCCCAGTGACTGGTTTTGAATATGGGTGCAAGTGGAATTTTAAAGAGTAATAAATTGAATATTTTTTCACCCTGTTAATTAGGCTGAATTTCCACATATGGTGTAGAAATGCAGTACATCCATTTCGCAGGTGACTGATAGAGTCGTGTCTGTTATCCACTCAAGGTTGCAGGGAAGTGTATTTATACCAAATCGGTGCTCAGAGCACTGGATCATGTGATTTCTTCTCTCCTTAAGGAGGTCAAACAGGATGGATTGAAGTTGAGCTGTAGGATCAATTTTCATATTCAGCCCTGTGCAAATAAATAAATTAATTAAGAAAATCTAGGTCAGCCAAAGCAATCCAGTGTAATATCAGCCCAATGAGTGAGTAAAAGTGTGTTCCTCTAATTGCTGGAAGAAAACTACAGTAATATTTCCCCCACAGCTGAAATACCAGAGTTCTGAAAATCCTGGAGATCCCGCTCCTCCAGGAATTTTAACTTTCTCTCGCAATTGTATAATAGCCCATTTCCCCCAAGAGTTTTTGAACAATGGGGATCAATGAAATCTCATTTTTTAAGTAAGTGCAATTTCACTGAAAAACTTTTGCCTTCTCTATCCTGTTATTCTTATATCTGCGTTTTCATTCCAAGCAGAAAAACACTGCATTCTGTTTTGCAGAAATCTTAGGCTAGAAGTAGGGGGTGTCTGTTCCTGTTGTTTTTTATATCTTTCCTCATTTTTATTGGTAAACTATCAAGCAGGATGTTCCCCCCTCCTGTTTTTAAACAGCTTAAACTGATTGTATTTCAAAAAAATGCAGATGCCTATATCTTTTATAGGAGGAAAGTCATTAAATTTTGTAAATGTTAGAAAAAAGAAACTATGAATGATATTCTGGAAAGTGACGGCATCGTAAAATATGCACAATCTGGTCAAGTTCCAATTAAAAGAAATGTGTTAGCATAAACAACCTTTAAAAATAGCAATGTAAAATTTACGAGCACAGAGTGGATTTGGAAGCTGTCGCCACGCCCATCCACATTTTCAGTTCTCATCAACCTGGTTTCTAATTCTGCATACATTTTAGATTTGCTGACATTTTCATATAGAGAGAAACTTTCTGCAGCTGATGTGGAAATCATCAAGCCCTGCACAGCACTGAAGAGGGATTCTTTGGACCTGGAAGAACACTGTGCTGACAATTCCATCTTCGTCTGGCAAATATTTCGTTTCACTTTTGTTACTTGCTGTTGCTACCTCTTTAAACTGCTTGGAAATTATACAGGATCATAAATTATTTAAACTTGGAAAAGGCCTCTAAGGTCACCGAGTCCAACCATTAATCCACCACTGCCAGGTCCACCACAAAACCATGTCTTTAAATGCCATATCTACCTGTTTGTTAAATACCTTCAAGGATGTTGAGCTCACCACTTCCCTGGGCAGCTTGTCCCAGTGTTTGACAATCCTTTCAGTGAAGAAATATTTCCTAATATCCAATCGAACCTCCTCTGGAACAACTTGAGTTTTGCATCCACTGTTAGAGACTGTTTAATTATTCACATTTAAAGACCTAATAAAGGGAAGCTAGGGAAGGCATCTACTAAACCCAAGGCTTCTGATCAACACATCTTCCTTGATCTGGTGCTCTCCCGTTTGCCTTTTTTCAGGCAAAAAATAACTAAGCCTTTAGGAGTTGGTGGATTTCTTTTCACTCCTTTTAGGTGTCATGAAAGTTCCCAAACACTTTAATTCACATCCTCAAATTAATGTCTGTCACTATAATTAAATTTAACTACCTTTTTATTCTTAAAGTCTTTGTTCTACTGTTGCATAGCCCTGAAGCTCCTTAGAGCATACAGATTTCTAACTCATAAACACTTGGGCTTTTCTGGCACCTGAAGTTGTAATTCTGGGTGTCCGTGTGCAGCCAAGTGTTAACAATATTTCAATTATCACCCACCAGCATATTCCTTCATTACTTAGATGTCCCAGAATGTTTTTCCTATCCTAAGATGGGATAGGAAAGCCAACAAAAGCCTAGAGACATCAAAAACTTTGTCTAACTAAAATTAAGCCTTTACTTAAATTTATTTAACCTAATTTGGAGAGACTAAAGTTGTTCTGTGTCATTTATCCAGAGAAAAGGATTATAAGTAAGAAAATGATGACAATGTATCTCCCAAACATTAGACGACTCATCTGAGAGAGCAAAATCTCTGAGCCCTGAACTAAAGAAATATTTGAATTTTACATGACGCAGTCACTGAGAGAAAACTGTTAGTGACTGAAACGTGGGCTGGAATCCATGACTCTCCTCCCCAAATGAGTGCACTAAGTACTAGGAGTCTCTCGTCTTATATTTTGACTCTAATGAACTATTAAAACATGTTACCAAAACTATGATTTTCCACATGAAATTCTGGTTCTGTTCATCTTAATCTTGAGAGATGAGTTTCAATGTTCTTGCCTATTTCTCCACCAGTCTGTGTAAGTACAGCAACAGATGGACTGGTTTTAGCTTTCCCTAGTTACTGAAAGATGTTCAAACACTTTACAACAGGTCTGTCAGTGCCTACTGAGGCACTGACAAAAGACAGTTCTTACTAATAGTGAAAAGGGGAAGATAATCTCAGATGTGATTACCAGGTGATGGCAATCAGACTTTTATTTTGTCTAAAAATGGTCATTGATTTCTTTCCAGAATATTTCACCTTTTCACGCTGAAGAAAACTAAGCCAAAATATGTTGATTTTTTAATTCAACACATGATTATGAACTGGTTTGGCTGACCCATATTTCTATGTTCTGGAATATCGGCTATTAATTAGAGAAATAATGTGACTCAAAAACAAAGAAATAAAGAAAGTATTGGCTACTGAATAGAAACCGTTCTTCAAAAGATATATCTTTTCTGCTACAGAATTATGCCCTTTCTTCACCTCCAGAATCCTGTTTTTTTCTGTTTCTATTCATCTCATTACCTAATATACCATCTTATCTTTCTATCCACCTCTTCCCTGAAAGGCTAGAAAAAAGTCAGAAAACATTGCCAACCGAGAGATTTGTGTTTATAAGTAAACAAATGAAGATTCCAAGGAGAGCCTGCTAGGAAACACTACAGCTCTCAGTGGTGCAGTGTTTTGCTGCCTCTTCACGTGATGAGAGAAATCACATTTTGAAGAATACTTTCCACACAAGACATTTTTCTTCCTATCCTCTTCATTCGCAGCACCTGCTTCAGGAAATATATATTTCCCACATACTGCTCAAATGAACTAATCTATTTTCACTATGTGTCCTTTTTGGCAAAATATCTACAGTATTTTCTTTCATAAAGACAAATTCTGCTCTTTTGGTATTTTTCCTCTTCCTCTTTTTATTAATAAAAAAATATGATCCCTTATTTCCTCCTTAGAGAAAGGAAAAAAAAAAAAAAAAGAAGAAATAAAACGCAAAAGAAGAAATAAAAAGCAAGAGAAAGGACTAGGAAAAAATAAATAAAAAGAAACCGTATTAAAACATGAAGAAATTAAAAACTTAGGGCTAGAACCCCAACTATCAATGAAGCTTAACCTCATTGAAAATCTGTCTGTGAATATTTAGTTGTTTAGGGTTTCTGCAATGACATTTCTGCAGAGAGCAGCATGAACAAAAAATTGCCATTTTTTTATCATCTGGCCTGAAACTGCCAGTACTGTGTCAGCTAGGAAAGATGAATTATTCCATTCAGCTTCTACAGAAGGTGCTTAAGTAGAGTTAGGTTCATGGGATACCAAGTTTTCCAAATAAAACTACACTTCTTACCAATGCACAAGGTATTTTGCAATGAGACTTCTACTATAATACCTCTATCAGCATGTGCACTTATCTATCCATCTTCCTGACCATTCTTTGTTTTTTTTTTTTCTGGGGAAAAATATCCTTCCAGATGATGAATCGTTTGCAACATGCAAGGCAGATTTTAGTCCTTCTAAAATTTATTTATTTTAAATTTAATCCCTCTCCTTTCCCCAAGTTCTATATGACTTTTGGTCTCCTTCCTATTGATCCCCAGTGTAAACGAGAGAAGAATGCCTTAGTACTATAACACTTCTCTGATTTTTAGCACTTCCATACAGTTTGTGATTTTCATCAGAGTATCTAACACAAAATTATGAAGGCCATGTGTCATGGTTTGACATTGGTTTAAATGCCAAGCACACAAAATCTAATTATGTGTATAAGTGGAATATGGATTCATTAAAGAAAATGTAAAGAAATTTCAGGGCAAAACAAGGTCCACACTTAAACAGTTGTAATATAACAGAAAGTTTATTATTAACAGATTGGGAAAAAAGGATTGATAAGAAATTAAATCAAACCTTTAAAACACTTTTTCTGTCCCGATTTTTTTTTTTCTCTTTTCTTTTCTTTACCATAAACAAGTGCAAACAAAGCAAGAACATGGTATTTTGGTCAGAGTTGTACTTTTTAAGAGTCTATTTATGTTTTAGGAAAAGAGGTTTCTCCTATTGTGCCATAGAGTTTTCACAAACCAACAGTCTCACCTGAAGAAAAATCTGAAGTGAAGAAAGGCATCTTTTCCATGAATTTTCCTCAGTTTTCCCATACTGCAAAAATCACGGGCCATTGGAGAAAACAGGGTTTTAATTTTTTAAGGGTGAGTTATCTGTCTGAAAGCACAAATTCTTTACTTCAAGTCTCAACCAACTTCTCATAGCTTCTATATGGCCTGGCATGGGCCTTTTTTTTTTTAAGTCACAGGCTGCACAAGAATTTCTCAACCCCCACCAAGTTTTTTTCCAAATGGATTAAAGCCCTTTCTATGGCTTTACAAGAAGCACCTTTTAAGCTTCACGCTACAAAGCACATTAGCCCTCTTTTCCCGTTGCTGTAGCTGCCTTCCCACGTGGTCCTGCCCTGTCCCCTGTCTCTGACCTTGGAATCGCCATGTTCAGCTTTGTCCCATGTGACTTTACTTTTCTCTTCTTTCCTCACTGACTTGAAAGAAAAGGTGTTTTTGTTGGCTGCAGTGCGGTGTTTCCTTCAGCCTAGACGAGGACTGTGCTGGATGCAAAGGTGTCTCGCTGGTCCCGGCGGTCCCAGACCCCATCTCGGCCGTGTGGCCTCAGCCCCAGGCTGCCTGCGGAGCAGGGACAGCTCGCCCCTGGCAGGGGAGGGCTGGCCCCGGGCTGAGGGGTCGAGGAGGAGGGCCGGGCCCAGACCCGAGCCTCAGAGCCCCACACCCTCAACCACCCCTCGTCCCTTGGGCCTAAAAGACAAAGAAGCAACTCCCACCCTGCTTGGGTTTTATTTATGCGATTGGCTCAGAAATCTGTCCATCACACAGGTTCCACCTGTTACACCGTGGATAACGAGGTAAATTTGTGAGGGCTTTCTTTGTTGGCGTGTTTTCAGTTTTGGTAGGTTTTTTTTTTTTTTTGGATTTATATTGTTGGGTTAGTAGGTCTTGATTTTGGTTTAAGTGGGATTTGTTTTTTTGTGAACATTTAGAAATCCCCAAAACTTGAGACAGCGATTAAAAGACCTCTCTATAACTTCCTAAGGTATTTTATTTTATTTTTCATTTCAGTATTTGGCATTTCTTTTCAAAGTCTGATCCCTGATATACTCTGCATCAATATGGAAAAGACACCAAAATTGGAATTCATAATGATCTGAAAATATGTACATGAAGGACAAAACAGCATAAGCTTTTCATCACTCAAGGAGAAACTACATGCCGTAATTACACTAAGAATATCATCTGACATTAAAATGTCACATGTATTAGTAACAAACCCAGAGAGGGAACTTCTATTAAGTGCTGGACTCATGATTTTGTCTTTTAAGGTTTGAATTGACTCATACTTGGGATTGTCATGCAAATTTCTTAACTGTCCTGATTTCTACTGGTATCAAAATTTGATCTTTCCCACTTTTAAGAAGCAAAGACTAAGATTTCATCCTATTAAGTTAAATTTCTGCTACCTTTATCTTCATTTAAGTCCTTCATTTTGTGCCAGCTCTCATTTATTTTATTTGTCCTTGGATTAGCAACAGGGAGAAGATACAGATTGAAAATGTAGCTTGATTTTCTTTCTAAATAGACGTGTTCCCATAAGATATATCCGTTAAAATAGAAGCAGTGCAGATCAGCAATAGCCTAGAAGGTGAAAAAGCCCAAAAGTGTAGCTATTCATAGGGAATGGTCAATTGTTACAAGCATGGATGAGTAATTTTGCACATTTGAGTTAATTTTTTTGTGGAAAAAGCACTGGCAACAGTTAATGTCTGAGCTGGATCCTGTTTAATACACTGCAGACACCTTTTCAGACAGCATCTGTCTTACCCTGCAGGATGCCAGTAAAGCAGGTAGACAGTCTCACTTCTGAAGTAAAAGCAGCCCTTGGTATTTTTGGCTATTGCTTTCAGTAAGACAGATCTTCCAACACTGGGAACTTACCCAGAGAAAAAGGATATTGGAAAAGCTATGGGTTTGTCCAGCACTGGATTTAATACTGTTGCTCATGACTATTGATCATGACTGTTGCCAGTTTCTGGAGAAGAATAATCTCAGGAATAGTTATGACAAGGGAATTGCAGGATGCAAATGGTTCTCTTTTTTGGTGACCAAAATGGTACTATGCTTCTCAGATGCTTTGAGAGTTTGGAGTTGATCTGGGTTGTGGCTGGAAATTGGTATCCATATTTACAGCAAAATATTTACCAAGTTTGGTTTGGGGTTGTTTCTTTTTGTTTTTTTTTCTTTCCCCCCAGTCATAAGGGTACAATGTTAATGACTTGTTCCAAGTCCTTGAAGGCTGCAGTCAGGATCAATGGACATGGAGAGCCAGAGGCACAGCACTCAGCATCTGATACCTCCAAAAAATCTGGTTCCTTGACACAACAGTCAAGGACCTGAGGGTTAAAGGTTCATCCTCAATATACCCTGTAAGGTTCACCAGTGGACTTCACTCTTTCTCAACACTGGTTTCCGTGAAAGCAAAATAAAATCCAGGAGAGACTTCCTCTTGCCTTCGGAGTTCTTGGGGTGCTTGAGGATATGCCTTCAAATATTACTAATGATGCAAATGGGCCTAATATCACTTCCTCACATGAATCATTAAATAGTCTGTGTGAGAACAAGGATGGCTAATAGAATAAGAAATGTTTATATTCTTTCACATAAGAACAATGGGAATGTCTGTAATGGATTACGTGAATCTCTAAAGACGAGGGATATCAGAAGGACTCACTAAAGCATAGTGGTAGTAATCTTTAACGCACGGATAAAATATCCTTCCTCCACCTCCATACACTAATTCTTTCCTCCTTCCAATCTATTTCCAACTTCCAATTTCTTTGTTTCAAAATCAGATGTTAGAAATGAGGAAAGACCTCTGAACTGGTCAGAGAGTATCTCATGATCACAACTCTGCTGGGCAATGAGCAGTACAGTGGGTTATTACACCCCTGTCCCAGCCAAAGTCAGAATGGAACATCAGATTTCATGTTGATACAGGGCAGAACAAAAGTTTGGCAATGCAGATGAAGCTCACAGGAAGACCAAGGATGGGACTGTCTTGGATCCAGCTCAACAAAGCAGATGAAGAGTCGTACCTGGTTACTATACTTGCTTATGAAAAAGCATGAATGTCTTTAGGAGAAATTGGTTATCCTTGCTTGTTTGAAAAGGAAGAAAACCTGCCGGTAATGTTTTTTAAATTGGTAAATTGGTGTTCTAGAAGGAGTAAAGCAGATAATTTCCAGAAACTGATTTTTAATTTTTTTTTCAATA
>VYZQ01005226.1:24527-34869 GCA_013400655.1 Mystacornis crossleyi
ATTAAGGAACAGAGCCAAAGCAAGCCAGATGATGATTTTAACTGATTTTATATTTCTGTCACCTGCACCTCTAGGGAAACCATCCACGAAACTAAAATGAATTTCTTGTCCCCCAACATGAATAAGATCAGCAGGAGTAGAGATTCCTCAGAGGCTCATAATTCACAAAAACCCGTCACTCTCTGCTCAGAAATTATATTTTTGGGGAAATATATTTACACTCCTTATGTGCCTTATCCTAATTAATATGTGCATATATTTATTTTTTAAAGATATTAAAAGACATGACACTTTTAAAATATTCTCATTAATAACAGCTCCTAAATTATTTCTTCCAGAATTATTTTGCAACATCTCCAATGAAACTATACTCTAATTTCTCTTATAACAGTACCAGTAATTTTTCATGCTTTTTTAATTTTTTTTTTTCCTAAAGAATCTAGGTGTCCCCAAAGGGTTTCTCTTCCCCTTCCATACCCACGTAGAGTCCCCCAAGCACCAAGCACTTCATTCAGAGTGTTTTGTAATGTCTTCCTCCTTAGTGAAGCACTGGCAACCCTATTAAAAGCAGCATCACACGATGTTCTTTCACACAAGAAGGTGACACAGAGGATGCTACAAAAACAGAGTTGTGAGTTTGAATAAAAGTTTATAAAAGGCAAGTCTGACAGGAATACATATTTCATGGTATTAACCGAAACCTTGAAATGTTTTGTGTTGATGCTGCAACTGGGACAAAATTTTGGTAGCATTTCATTCACTCCGTGTAAACTAGATTATTTCTGTGAACAAGTTCGGTATGAATTTCTGCTTGAATTCAAGGGCCTTTCAAATACATCTTTATGGCAATTTCAGACCTGTCTTATTCCTGGTAATATAGCCCCTGCTTGGTGTTTTAAGGCCATGATCCTTAAATGACAGAAGTCAGTGTAGCTTCATTGACATAATTTTTCTTCAGCTATAGAGCTGACATCCAGTCGATAGTACTCTTCAAAGCTCCTGGTGAATATTGGTGAAGTCTTTTATCGAACTTTTTGGGATAAGTAGCTGTTGGGGGAAATTTCTAAAAGGTAAATTTCAAACCCTAATTCCCCTTGACTTTTACTGAATGTCAATGAGACTTTGAGCCATAAATTCAGAAATAATTAGATGCTGAAATAAAAGAATAGGTAGTTAGTGATATTCTGGGGAAAAAAAAAAGTGATGAAAGGAAGGAAGAAAGATAGAAAGGAAGAAAGGAGAAAAGGAAGAAAAAATCCCCACGCAACACAAAACCAAAGCCTATGCCAACTTGTCCAAAGTGGATTGTCCAAATCCAAAATTAAGCTACTTTTGTAGCTTTGTTATCTGAGTAGTGCCAAACTGTCATGACAAAATTATCTAAAAAGTCTAAAATTAATTTTTGAGGTTGTTTTAACATTTCTGAACAGTTTAAGACTTATGTTATGCCTGAACTCAGCTAGAATGCTTAAAAAAAAGAGAATTTATCTCATCTGAGCACCCTGTTTGTCATGCTTTCTCGGACTACAATTAATGTGCAAGGCATTGATGCCTGTCTCAGGTGATTCAGTCATGGCATCTGGTTGTTCAAAAAAATTCCTCTGCGTTTCAGGTGGAATATATTCAGGCACGAAGATACTCAGGTGCCCTGACCTATTCAGGACATGCCAGGGCACAGAATAATTAATCATTAATTGAAGCAGAGATTTACCAGTTTATGGACTAGTTGACTGATATACATGGGAGTCCTCTCCAAAAAAAAAATGTCGCTACAGTTGTCCACTAATTCCTGTTTTGACAAGCAGGTTTTCATTTTAACAAAGCATTCATTTTAACAAGGACAAGTGCCAGATTCTGCACCTGGGACGGGGCAACCCTGGATGTACGGACAGACTGAGGAATGAGATACGGAAAGCAGTGCCATGGAAAGAGATCTGGGGGTCCTGGCCAGTGGCAAGTGGAATATGAATCAGCAGTGCCCTGACAGCCAGGAGGGCCAGCCCTGTCCTGGGAGGGCATCAGGCCCAGCATCACCAGCTGGGCAAGGGAGGGGATTGTCCTGCTCTGGTCTGGGCTGGGGCAGCCTCACCTCGAGTGCTGGGGGCAGTTTTGGGTGCCACAATGCAGGAAGGATATAAAGCTGGTAGACAGCATCCAAAGGAGGGCAACAAAGGTGGTGAAGGGCCTTGAGGGGAAGTTGTGTGAAGAGTGGCTGAGGGCACTTGGTCTGTTCAGCCTGGAGAAGAGGAGACTGAGCGGAGACCCCACTGCAGTTACAACTTCCTCGTGGGGGGCAGAGGAGGGGCAGGCACTGATCTCTGCCTTCTGTGACCAGTGACAGGACTTGAGGCATGGGCCTGGAGTGGACTCAGGGGAGGCTTAGGTTTGATATCAGGAAAAGTTTCTTCTCCCAGAGGGTGACTGGGCACTGGAACAGGCTCCCCCGGAATGTAGTCACAGCACCAAGCCTGACAAAGTTCGAGAAGCATTTGGACAGTCTCCTCAGGCACAGGGTGGGATTGTTGAGGCTGAGATTGCAGGGCCAGGGTTGGAATTGGAGGAATCTTATGGGTCCCTTTCAACTCAGGACATTCTATGATTCTATTATTTAGTCCCAATTAGCACCTGAAAAGAGGTCAGTGGTGAAAGGGAGAGGCTCAGACTGGATGGTGGGCCTGGGGTCCTCGGTTGCTGCGTCACATTTTGTGAAAGAAGTCCATCTGTGCTTTGTTTCCAACTCCCAGGACAGAGCTGCTGATAAAACTGATACAGATAGAGGAAGTTGAGTAGTTGTCTTCGTCAGAATCCAAACAGAATGGCTGTTCTGGGACATGAGTTAAAGAAAAAAATCACACCACTCTGATCCAGCAGGTTATTTATACTTCTATTGTTTGCAAGAAATAATGTATTTGCAATTACATTTTCATAAATATATTTTTGTATAACATAATTTTTCAAAATTATTTCAAATCACTTTGGAAAGATTTATGCAACATGGTCACTGAAATCTACTCTAGCCTCTAGAATTTTCACAGTTTTTTGAGATGCTGAATATTTCCTTTTCAAGATAGTACGTAATATATGGCATACTGTGTAATTCACATTTGTGGCTGTAAACAGACCTAATTTTTCCTTGTGTGACTCATAGGCTTTCATTTACAAGATTTCTAAAGCAAATTCAGATTCACTGAAGGTGAGAGAATATTATGCTTAAATGATTAGACACGAATGACCTCTCAACAATTGTAAACGATCAGGAGGATCAATTTCAGCCAAACCTATAAAAATTAAAAAGTCTTTATAATTTCGGTGGTCTTCCTGAAGAAATTTGAGTTATAATTAATTAGAATTAGTAACAAAGTAACCGTGAACAAAATATGAATTTTAAAGGAGGCAAAAGTAATAATAATAATACTGATAAGCTGATGATGCAACAACTGACATTTAAGCAATAATCCTTACCATTGAATGTCTGATACTGAGATAATTAAATGTAACATCAGTTATATAACCTAAATGAAGCCAAGGTGTACAATGGCAATGTACATCTTTACCACAGTATTGAGGTTAGATAAACAGAAAGTGGAATCAGAAGCGTTTTGCATTTCTAGTTCTATTTATTTCTTTATTCTATTTTTTTTTTAATTAATGTAAGATATTTTTATATCCATACTCTTTTTTTCAGGTCCTTCAAGTAAAACAAAAACTTTAAAGATTTCAATGAGCTCTAGACCAAACTTTGGTGGGCGTGAGTGTCAAGTTTTTCTGCATAATTTCAGAAAATGTGGTGTGTCACAAAGTAGAAGTAAGAACATTTTTGCTACTTCATTATTTTGTTGGGAAAACTTGAGTAACTTATTTTCACAGTAAGGGTAGCCAGCAGAAACACATTAACAAGAAATTGCCCTCACTGACCACTAACTGTTGCACAATCCAGTTAATTACACGCTAAAGAATTAAAGAGAAAGGAAAAAAAAAACACAAACAAACAAAAAAGAAATCAAACAAGACAAACCAAAATAAAAACAGCAAAGAAAGAAAATAACATCCAGAAATGTGGCTAGTTTTATGCTCTTAAATACTAGGTTATGAAACACTTAATCACACTTAAAGTCATTTCTTAGGCAAAAATGGCTACCCCAGAAACAGAAAAATTATTTGTGTGAATAAGTGATTTTCAGTGCAAATAAGGAATTCACAGTTTGGCCCAGAGGCTATTTATTAGAATTATTACCTCTGAGTGTTAGGTATGATTCCTCACAATAATTATAAGTTATATATACACTGACCCACATGAGCAAAACATCAAAGCTGCGTCTTTGTGCCTCTGCTTAATATTCAGCAACAGTAGAAGGTGTTAAAATCATGAAAGATATTTGAGACTCACACTCAAACACTCAGAATTCACCTCATTTCAGTGAACACATGACACATTTTATATTAATGGCATTTTTACGCCTACATACAGAAATTTTTGTCAGCTCTGAGTAGAAGTTTTATTTCATATTTTGTGGTATGCTGGGTCTAAAACATGCTTTGAGGAGGAAGAGTAGAAGCTAATTTGATTTGTGTCCTCAAGGGAAACGAATGGCTTGTGTATCTTTCTTCCTATCAGAGAGTAGCTGGATATGTCCTGCTTTTCCAGTGCGGTGACATCAGGCTGTACTTAGTGACCACGCTAGGAATGACACAGTGAGAATAATTAACTGGTGTGAGTTGGGATTCGTTGATGCTGTCCTGGTCCTTAGCTCTCAGTCAGTCTCAACCATGTGAAAAAAAAAAAACAACTCCTAACTGGTTTGTCAGAAATCAGCAGTGCTTTCCAGTCCCCATTTGTTGTGTATAAGGTACAGCTGTGTTTGGAAGAAGGTTTATACATTTAACATAATAGTTTCCAAGAAGCTGGCTAATCTTCAGAAGGTTCTGATATGGTTTTCCAGCAGTAGAGGGACAAATGACAGCTGAGTGTCATTTCTTTTGCTTGGGGAAAAACAACAAAAAACACTAGGTATCGGTGAATCACTTCTAAGATTTCTTAATATATATTTATTGACGTTTTTCAAACGTCAATTGTTTTTGTAGTGATGACTTTCATTAATTTGTGGTGTTTCTTAATGTAAACATGTTGGGTTGATTTTTTTTTTTCCCCCAAAATGTATTTCTACGAAGTAAAGAACAGTTACTCCATGCTATAGGAGAGACATTTTGTGAAAAATATTTTTATCACAAATGAAAATGTTTGGCAATTTTAAAAGTAATTTTTAATGTTTTATATATATTTAATTATTTTCAAAATCTGCTTAAGTAAGTTTATAATATCCTAATTAAAAAAAAAAAAATGTGATATAGATTTGATTCTTGTTTGAAAACCTGGAAAATATATAACTGTCATTTCCCCATCCTCTTTCCCCATTTCCCCATTCACATTCTCCTTTCCTATTCTAATATTTGTTGTGCTTCTGTGTAATTATGGTCATTTATGGAGTTAAGCTCTACAGATTTTCATAGCCTTCTGATTTATCACACAAGAAGAATATGCATGTGAGTTGGAGATGGGAAGGGTTGGGAAATAATGAGAACATTTATTTCTACTCAGTAAAATGTTCAATCTTTTCAAGAAGCAGCAAGTGGACTTCATATTGCAAAAGTCAAGTCACAGTTGTGTCCACTTTTCTGCTTTTTCCTCCCACCTCGTAATTTTTAGATCTCCATTCAATATGTTGTTCTTGAATGTACTATACAAAGCCACTGTCCAAATCTCTAGAAAACTCCTGTAGGCATTAATCTTAATCTTAATTAATCTTAATCCAATGAAAGGTAGAAGGCCTTCAGAAGTTAAGTCTTTACTGGATTAGGTTCATCAGAAGCACTAAGGCGCAACAACAAACAAACGAATTACTCTAGTGGCTTGTAAATGGGACAAGCAAGCTGGACCAGAAATTCAGAGGAGCAGCAGCATCTCATTGAGGTGGCTCTTTATTTTATACAGAAAAATAATTTTTATCTCTCCATTAAAAATAAAGGATTTACAGGAGCCTAGTACACCAGAGATATATTAAAAAAAAAAAAAATAGGGATTTTTTGGGCTAATGTTAGTAACACATTAGAAATCCCTTCACACTTTGAAGTGCTCTAATCCCCAAATTGTTTTAAGTGCTCAGTGGTTGTTTTTATTCATTGAAAAACTGTCGATTTCTGTTACATGTTTTTATAGAATTAACTCACAGGAATCTCAGTCAATTGAAGAAATTATCACAATTTGGGACAATAATAAGTCTTTTGGTTGCTGAAAAGATGAAAATTAAAAAAAAAAAAAAGGGAGATTTAGACTCACCTCAGATGACTTCTAGCCACATTACTGAGTTATCTAAGTTAAATATATAAACCTTCTTTTTTCCTAGACTCACTGCATAGTCAATGGAGAGAGAATGGGAAGTCTTAATATTGATTTCTCTTACCTGTCACCTAAAATGTCATCTTGAAATTGTTTTGCTCTCAGTGTTCACCACCAAGGAGACCTACAGAAATTATGCTCTTAACTTAAACTTCTGTAAGATGCCTAATGCTAGATGGAGTGAGTCTGACTTAATTTCTGCAATTCACTCCCTTTTTGATGACATTACCCAGCTGGTCAAGAAAGTGTTGGATGGGAAGATATTTCAAGAAGTTTGCCCTGTTTGCAGGTAAATAACAAAAATTTATTTTTAAAAATAAGGATTTTTTTGTTGTTGTTGTGAGATTTGTCTGTTTGTTTGGTAGGGGGTTGTTTTTGGTTTGGTTTTGGTTTGGGTTTTTTTGAGAGAGTAATAATCTTCTGGAATAAAATGAACAAAAAGAAAATAAAATAATTCAGATTTCAACTCTTTATATAGATGCAGACAGATTTAATATCTTCTTTAACCCCTCTATCATTGTCTGAGATGTCTTATCTTATACAATGATGTTACACAAGTTTTCCTACAGTTCCTTTTTTAAAGATAGGTATAGTGAAAAATCAGCTGTTTGATTATGCAGGACTTTCCCTGGCTTCTCTTCCAGCGTTTCTCTAATATTAGGTAAAACACCAGACACGTTCAGATAGTGGCACAGCATATTATGGCAGGTTTTTACAGGGAAAAAAATGTTATTTCTTATTATCAAGCCAATCTTTAGATGAACTGAGTTGCGCGAATAAACTTTGTTAAAGGAAAAAAAAAAAAAAAAGAAAAGGAACTGGGGGGGAAAAAAAAGGCATTGGTGGGACTAGAAATTGCATGGCCCATTTTAAAATCTAATTCAAAAAAGTTCCCTGTGATTCATCCTTTCCAGCTCCAAGGCAAACAGTGATATGGTAGCACATTCATAATTCAACATGGTTAAATGCCAGGGGCCGAACAGAGAGCACCCTCCCGGCCAGTACGAGCAGAATGACATTCATGGTTGATTCAGCTCCTTGCAGCAAGCTGTGTAATTGGAAAAGCCAAGGGAAATGACCCCAGTCTCTGTGTCCTGCTGATGTCAAAATGCATTCGTATCACTCTGACAAGTGGCCAGTTTGGAGGCTTCCTCAGAATAGGAGTCTGAGAAGAAAGGCAGGAGGCTTCAGAAATAGGTACAGAACAGGTAGGGTGTACAGTACAGAGCAGCTGAATCTGTACCTGGGTATTGAAAGCAATTGAGGAAAGCAGGCTCAGAAGAGGACATCTGTTTAGCATAATTTGGTATCTTAATTACACCACATGATATGCACCAATGTTCTTAATGACACTTGTACTTAATAAATGTGTAGACACTGCTATAAAGCTGATCAGTGCAATCAATAGAAATGGATAGAATACTCGAAGATGCTGACACAGTGTTAAAACAAAAAAAAAAAAGTATTATCTGTAAATTATCTGGTCTGGGAGGAAGGGGAAATTATAATCTAGGACATGAGTGAATGGGAAGTTCTGAAACTCTCTATCATTTGGATCATTCAGATCCCTTCAAGGGGGAGAAGAGTAGTCCTTACTTAATACTATCCATGATATATATTTTTCCCATTAGATCAGTAACATAAAATATAGTTTAGCTAAACAGTGCCCAGTCAGAGTGTTAAAAATAAGTAGTATTACCTACTTAGTAACCATCATTGGTAATATATTGTTATTAATAATAATTAATATAAAAATATTTTAATAATATATTGTTATTAATACATGCATGCAA
The DNA here is from genome assembly GCA_013400655.1 of Mystacornis crossleyi. Taxonomy (NCBI): domain Eukaryota; kingdom Metazoa; phylum Chordata; class Aves; order Passeriformes; family Timaliidae; genus Mystacornis; species Mystacornis crossleyi. The sequence continues at coordinate 32,715 of VYZQ01005226.1, forward strand.
TCTTGCTTAGATGGATTTTTCCATCTGTTAAAAGAAAAAAAAATGAACAGTATTGAACAAATGAAGAAATTGGTTTCTATTCATTTCCTCTGAGCTATGGACTGTCACTTCCACAGTGAATTGTGGAATAAGTGTCAGCTGCATTTATAGACAACTTAAACTCTTTGGATATTTTTGGGGGAGGAGAGGGTGCTTAAAATTTGCTACATTTCTACCACCCAGTATCAGTTCTTTCAGAAATCTTTTTTACAAAATATTTCCCTATGTTAGCCTAAGGGACACAGTTTCTTTGTAAAAAGCTTCACTTGTTCTGCATACAAAAATCACTTTTTGAGGGGATATTTTGATCACTTATTTATAACTTTTACTATATCCAGAGCATGCACTTATATTTGAGTATAAGGTCATATATGGCTTTATGCATTGTCTACTTATATCATAAGGTGATCCTAAGCAATAAATGCTTTATATATTTTTAGATTGTTTTCCATTTCTCTTATGCAGATTTAACTGCAATATTTTAGTTTGTTTCATTTGTCAGGAATACAATTCTAAAAAGAAATTTTTCCATAATCTTTAAGTAAATACATTGTTAGCAATAGTATTTCTAAATAACTAAATTGTTAAGACTTCCCGATTGGGTCACAGAACCACAACATAATGCAGCATTCCTGACAAATATCTCTTCTTTTATTTTTTTTTTTCCTGTCTCACAGGAATATTTATGTGCAAATATGTATACACATACACATTACCATTGAACCTGGCCTCTCAATAATACTTGATCTTAAGTGTTTGTCTGCTTTATTTCTAGAAACACTTTGCCTGTCTTCTTCACCTGTTTATGTGCCTCAAGTGACATCTGATAGCATCTGTTTAGTAATTTGTATACTAATTCTTTTTTTGTGTGTTTTTCTAGCATTAGGCAAATCATTTGGTGATGAATTAATGTCACAGCTTTGACCTTGTGTTTTTATTACAGATATCACACACATGTTACTGTTTTTACCCAAATTATGATGGCCTAAGGACATTGCAAATGAGATGACATCTATTATCTGTTACGTGTTATCCTAAGAGATTGACCCTGATTCAGAAAAGTTACAAAATATAAAGATGAAACTGCTCAAATCTCTGAAAAAAATGATCAGGGCTTTTTTCCTACACCAGTAGTTCAGAACGGAGTAAAGATTTCTCTTAATTTTGGGAAAACTGTATTTTAGTCCCCAAGGGTGAAGACTTAGATGTGTCCAAGACAGAACATTCCAAAAGAGTTATAGATAGAGTGGAGCTAGGAAGAGCTCTGAAGAGGTAAATAAATGTAATGGTTACTCTTGGTTTTTTGTTCTGGTTTTGATGTCTATGAATAAGACTGTATTTAGAACCGATCAAACTCAATTATAGCAAAGGAATGTATTTACACCAGCAGAACCAACCTTATGAAGCTACACATTTTAAATAAGGATTGCCAAAGGATAGATTTTTGTAATCATTAATTCTGCTAGGTAACAGGTGAATCCTTGAAAACTCGGAGTCAGTAAAAGAAAGTGAGGCAGACCATGGAGTGAAGTGGGAGAACTGGGCATCCCGTGAATTTGTTTTACCAGCTTTGATGTCGAAGAAACCTACAGTCTTGCTAGCATTTCTCAGTCTTCTTTATGTGTGCTTGTTCTTATGTGCCTGAACACACACACACTATGCATGGTTTTTATCTAATGGAATACTCATGGGAGCTGCAAGGGAGTCTAGAGAAATGTAGTGTTGTGGTGGAGTCTCTGCAACCTTCCCTGGGAGACAGCCAGGGCCTGTAGAAAGAATCAGGAAACGATATTCTTGAGAGAGGTTCAGAGATGTTTTATTTCTCCCAGCCACCTCACTGGGGGTTCAAATGCAGACTCTTCCAAGAGCTCTGCTTGAATCCTGTGAATGCCCACCTAAGTACAGCATTCTCTGGGCAGGGTACATTTGAAATGGCCAGTGAGGAACAGGATTTAGGTACAATAGCATCAGGGAGCCTGGAAGCCTCCTGTAACCTGACACATGCATTCACTCCCAAGGCCCATCCCCCCAGGGGAGAACCTCCACATCTCACCCTTTTGTTTTTAATTAAGGAGGTTTCTCTCAAGGATTTTAAAGCACATCATTTGAAACAACT
>VYZQ01005226.1:35748-49656 GCA_013400655.1 Mystacornis crossleyi
CTTCCATACTCCAAGAGAGAAAAACCAAACCAAGGCAAGGAGAGAAACACCCAGAGAACTTTTATTCTCTGAGTCCTTGGATTTTTTTTCAAAATCTTCACTGCTCTTCTTAACCTGTCTCCAGGGGTCCAGGGATCATAAAAATGCCCAAAATTCTCCACCATCTTTTGTGGTGGGGTCCCTCAACCTTCCCTGGGAGACAGCCAGGGCCTGTAGAAAGAATCAGGAAACAATATTCTTGATAGAGGTTCAGAGATATTTTATTTCTCCCAGCCACCTCACTGGGGGTTCAAATGCAGACTCTTCTAAGAGCTCTGCTCGAATCCTGTGAACATCCATCTAAGTACAGCATTCTCTGGGTTGGACACATTTGAAATGGCCAGTGAGAAACAGGATTTAGGTACAATAGCATCAGGGAGCCTGGAAACCCCGTGTAACCCGACCCATGCTTTAACTCCCAAGGCCCATCCCCCCAGGGGGGGACCTGCACAATGTAGCACCTAAACTTATGTGACTCACCCTCGTATTGGGCATCTAATTCCCACAAGTACCTTTAAAAATCTAACTCTTAACTAGTTGAATGTATAATTCAGTATAAATTATTTGCTCAGCTCTACTTTTAATAATGATGCTTAGCTGGAGCTGAACAGCATTTTTCATCTTCAAGGTACTTTTCATTCGTTAACTAATTCATTAGGCTTCTAGATCTCGCTAGTAAGACTTTCCTGATAATACGCAGGTTACATTTTCTTTTAGCTCCAATTCTTCTCATGCCTTTCAGTTATATTCCCTCAGACTTACCTTAACAGCTCTTCATTCACACTCACTCTCTCATGGCCAAATTCATCCCTTAGGTAACACCACTGAAGCTGACTTAAGTCAAGTTACACCATGGATGCTTCTGGTCCCTGCTGATGACAACATTCTTCAAATAGAGTCCTTGTAGATGTTTATCCTCCTCTCCACCCCCAGCTATCATTTGGCCAAGCTATGCATATTTACTGTCTCTCTTTTCATCTTTCCTCATAAATCAGTCCCTCCAGCCTCTCAGTCATGTTGGTTGATCTTGTCTTTATTACCATCAATTTGCTCACAATTATGTAGTGCTTAATAGCTTTTCTGAATAACTTTAAGTCAAGAATGACACACGGCAGGAGAACTGCAGTGGTTGTGAAATAATTGCAAGAGCTGGTGGTGCTCTGGAGAGGGGGAAATTTTGCTGTTGCCAATTATGTTTCTTTTTTAGCTCTGACTAAATGGCAGGAAACATAAGAGGAAAATTAATTCTACTAAATATTTTCATTCAAATAGAATCTTTTTTCTCAGAACAAAAAATTTCATATAAATATAAATATAAATACTGATTTTTGATTTGCTTACGAAAATCACTTAAACATATTCTATGAAATGACTCAATAGCTTTTTGGGAGTAGGAAATAGAAAATGTTCATTTAGCTTGAACTGTCTTTTATCAGAGACATTAGTTGTACTTTTATTCTGTTCTTAATGGAAACACAGATAAATAAATTTATAAATTACATTTTAAATTACACTTGTCTACATTTCTCTGTATTCTCCTTATTTCATACAATACTTATTTGTCATCTCCTCCCACTCAGCTTTTTCCTATTATCTTTGCCTCCATTAATCCAATCAAAATACTTCTAAAACCTGATTGCTTGCTCTGTCTGACTCTGCTTCCAAACTGTTTTAAAAAGCAACATTTTACTTTCGTTCCCAACAGTACTTCTTCTCGTTTCTATATTTTTCCTCCCCAGCTATACCCTGTCCTACCTCATCTGATCTCATCTCTTCTCCCCTTGACCTCTCCATCACCTGCAACACTGTCCTGAGCTCAAGGGTCCCAGGTGATTTCTCAGGACCTTGACGGAGGCAAACTAAGTCCCACCAAACTCAGATCTCCACAGTGGGAGGATAATGTCCTAGTATCATGCTATAACCAGAGGAGACATATCCTTTGGCTCAGTCTATGCTTAGGTGATAATTACCTGCTTAGAAGGTACACTATAATTATTTATTTTTCACATAGGCGTCTGAACATTTTTACTTCTTCCACAGAAAAGGATGTGCAAAAAAAGAGCTGGGGAGATTGAGAATCTCTTTAAGGGAAACCCAAGAAACAGTGAATCAATTACAACTTGATGTATATATTATAGTATTTTTGCTTTAGATGTTATAAAGCCAAATCGAGGGAGTAAATTTCAGTCTTATGTTTTTCATTATGAGCACAGCTCTCTTTCTGTATATATATACATGTATATAGGGCCCAGCGTGGTATGGGGTACATTATATTGTAAAGAAACTGTGAGTTTGAGAATTGATTTGTTACACAAAGAATGTCAACTGAGTTTAAAATTATGTTTCTCCAAAGAAAACCAGGAGGGCTGGCAGGTTTATCATATTGACAGATATGATACATGAACCATGTTTCATGTACATACTGAAGTATTTCCTTGAAATTGAAGCCATATGCTTTGTCTACAATCTCTCTTCATCTGTAATCTCGAATTGTCTGAAAAGTGTTTTAATTATTTGGAAAGCAGTGTGTTTGCAATGGCAACTGGTAAGCTATTACTTATGCATGAGAAAATTCAGTCATGACTCAACTTGTTTAGGTTGCTAATAACATTTGAGTTAAAAAACCCACCAGGGTCAGTTTGAAAACCTAAGGAGAAGATCATATTAATGTTATTATTAATATTATTAAACAGAAAGTTGAAAGGCAAAGGAGAAAGTATTTTGCATACATGTAAAAAAGATGTTCCTCTGCAATGTTTGATATTGACGGATATGTCTATAAAGCTGGTACACAGGGGAATGGTAGTAGGAGGAACTTTAATTGAATCTGAGCTGCAGCAAACTTCTGAAGAATTTGAAGTAAAGTAATTTCAGTTAAATCTGAAGCAACTGAATAGAGTGCAACAAGCAGGATTGTTGTGGTGGCTAAATCCACATTACACCCCCCTACAAAGTGTTACTACAAAGTGGTTTCTCCCCACACCACTGTACCAGGACGTTCTCCCTTTACCAAGGCCCCACTGGCCCCTGGTCCTCTCCCCCCTCCCACTGGCCCCCATTATGTCACTCAACCTTGCCTCTACCCCCTGGCCCTCCGACTATTGGCTTCTGATGCTCTGCCTGCCCCTGGGACCCTTTGGGATAAAAACCACTTGCGGGTTTTTGTTCTTGGTCCTTTGGCTCTGTCCCTCTTCGAGTGTGTTGGTTCCATTAAACGGCTCGGCACTGAACCCAGAGAGCCCCTCTGGCCTTTTCGTCTCCTGTCAGCGCAGACTCTGTGTGTGAGGGGCTGCTCGCCACCACCTGCGAGGGTGAGATCCTGTGCACGCGTGGGTGCTGGCAGAGCACCGCCTGAGTGTCTCCACGAGGGCCTCTGTGGGAAAAATGTGGCATCGATCTACCGACGCCACCACCGCAATACAGGACGCAAACCTAGTAACACCAGAGTTCCAGAACTTCACCTGGGACCTTGAATTTACACATAGTTTTCCAAATTTTGAAGGCATTCTTACTTACAAACAGTGGTAGTATTATCAGAAGGTTTCAAAAGTTTGACTGATTTAATGGAAAGTGTTTAAACAAGACTTACTTTTACACTTCATACACTATTGTTAGCTCAGAAAGCCTCTATGCTGCTAAATGTACATGAAGAAGACATAAACAACCAGTAATTTTCCTGCTTAGTATACATTTTCCTTGAGCACCAACTCTTTATCACATCTAGAAGTGGGACTATGGGCCAATTTTTTACATGATATTGTCCAGAAGGCCACCTTCATTTTTTTAACAACCAGAACAGGGCTTAAAGTGCAAGACATCTTTCTTCACAGGTGTAAGAAATCAGGAAAGGAAGGCAAGAGAGAAGCATTTCCTCCTTGCTCCCTAAAGGGCAAAAAGGAAATGCACAGGCCATGGAAGCAGGGACAGGTATCCTGGGAAGACTATAAGGATGCTGCCAGCTGTGTATGGATGGAGTCAGGAAGGTCAAGGTGTAGCTGGAGGTTTTCAAGGCAAGGCAAGACTAGTAAGAAGTGGTTCTACAGGTATGTCAGCCAGAAAAAGAAAGTCAAAGAAAGAGCACTCTCCCTGATGAGCAAGTCTCACAAACTGGTAAAAAATGTGTGAGAAGACAGCTGTGGTACTCAATAAAGTTTTGCCTCAATCTTCAGTAACAGTCTCCTTTTCACACCTCTTAAGTGGATGAACCACACAAGAGGGAATGGAGGAGCAAAGTCCCTCAGACTGTAAGAGAAGATCAGGTTCATGACCACCTGAGGAATATGAATGCACATAAATCAGTGGGATACAGTGAGATACATCCCAGAGTCCTGAGGGAATTTTATCATTTGCCAAGCCAATTTGCAGTTGCCGAGCCAACTGTCTGTGATTCCTGAATATTGTGGCAGACACATGAAGTCCCAGGTCACTGCAAAAAGGGAAACACTGTACCCATCTTTAGAAAGGGAGAGAGGAGGACCCTGAGAGCCAGCAGCCCATCCTTCTCACCTCTGTGCTTGGTATGGTCATGGACCACATCATCCTAGAAGTTGTGCTAAAGCACATGGAGAACAGGGAGGTGGCCTGAGACAACCAGCGTGGCTTCATCAAAGCCAAGTCCTGCCTGACCAACCTGGTGACCTTCTGTGATGGCGTGACTTTATGGATTTATGACAGAAGAGATAAGAATATCATCTATCTGGATTTCTGTATGGCCTTTGACATGGTCCCCACCAAAATCCTTCTCTCTAAATTAGAGAGAAGGATTCTTGTGGGTAGACTGTTCAGTGGATTATAACTGATTGGACAGTGGCCTCCAGAGGGTAGTGGTCAGTGGCTCAATAACCAGGCAGAGATCAGTGACAGTGGTGTCCCTCTGGGGTCCATACTGGCACCCATATTTTTTAATGTTTTCATCAGTGACAGGGACAGTGGGATGGAGTGCACCTTCATCAAGTTTGCAGATGACACCAAGCTGAGTGGTGTGGTTGACACACCTGAAGGTTTTAACCATGGTTTGGCTGTAGAAAATGGGGAAATGAGTGGAACGAGCCAGTGTATTAACTAATCAGCTGTGACTGATAACCACAGAGGGCTTGGAAAGAGGAAAGGCTGGCTCTGGGAGAAACATTTAGTACTTTGATTTGCTGGCCAAGCTGCAGCAGACGCCAATGAAACTAGTGCCTGCAACTCAGAAATTAAAAGACAGAGAAAGAAATGGAAAGGAGGGTAGGCCTCCAAGACTGATTACTGCTGCATAAGCATTTTGTCATAAGCAAAAAAGGAAGGCAGACCAGATAGGGGCCTCTAACAGTGACAGAGATAAAGAGGCTAAAGTTTAAAAGCACAGAAGTTTAACTGCCAGTGTTTATTTATAGCTTCACACATACAAAGGCACTGCTATTTCAGGGAAACGGCACTATTTTTTATATGTGTCAGTTTTGAATAGTCCAGACACAGTAAAAGTAAAATAAAGTGAACCGCATGTGTTAAGGAACAAATTTAAATAGCAATGGCTCTGAGAATAAAGTGTACATTAAAATAAGGGAAGAGGCTATAGCTCATTTAATTTGCAGAATAAATCTCTGACAAAGATCCCTGTCTCATGCACAGAGATTATATTAGGAGTTGAGAAAAAGATATAAGCCACAGTCTGATATGTGCGTTGGTGTCTATGCATGTATAAATAGTGCCACTTATCTATCCCACTAACTTTCTATCCATCAGCAATACATGTACATTCATAAACATTCATGTTTATTTTAGTCAGTAATACACAAAGACTTACCAATTAGTTGTATCAATACTTTATTTGGCAATAAATTCTTTGAGGCAAGGATTTTCCTCATTTTCATACTTTGCACATATGTAGCATAGAGAGATAATTGGTTCCATAATGATAAAAATGTTGTGCTTCCTTGCCACCTTTTTTTTTACTGACATTATCAGAGTTGTTCAATAAATGCCAGCTCTTCACCCTCTGATACACCACCTATTATATGCCATTTGATTTATAAGGAACAAAAAATAGTGGATCGTATTAAAAGTATTTTAAAATTTACTGGAATTTCAATTGAGTGTGTTTTCATTGTCTCTGTGTGTCTAGATATAATTTTCTAGCTGACAAACTAAATAATTTTTTCAGGGTGAATTTCTTTAAATGAAAGATGCAGTACTACTATTTATGCTATACAATACACTTTCACTCTTATGATGAAGAAAGAAAAGCTATCCCAAAGATACATCCCTATGTTTTCCCTGGCTAACATGTATGCTATTTACAAAGTGCTGAATTGTAGACTTCTCTATTGATTATAGAAGAATAAAGAAGAAAGCTCCTTTATGACAGTTTTTTGACTTGGGTTGTTTTCCATTGCCATGTCTTTGTCAAGGCAAAGTTTAAGTATTTCAATTTTTATGCCTCTCATTCATGGAAATTGCCTTTCTTGAGATATCATAAAGAAAAAAAAAACCCTCAGTTTTTGTACTGTGCTGCTGTAGTTGCCCTTAGGAAGATCAAGCCCCAAACTCTGTGTCTGTGTTTCTCCCTCAGAGCCAAGACACATCTCTGCTGACAAGAAATGGGCCACAGCCTTGCTGGTTACCCCAGAGCAGATAACTAATAGGGAAGAGAGGACAGCTTGGCACCGTGCCGTAAACGGCATGCATCCAGCACATCACCAAGCATCAGAATTGCCTCTGAGAGATTTAGTAATTAGCACAGAGATCTTCCCAAATTAGTGTACTTCAACTCCCAGGACTAACAGGGCAAGTGGGCTACTGGACCTTGGCCTGGCACCGTCTAGTTCCCACGCCTAGAGAAGGTGGGATCTGTTTTTTTTTTTTCCCCTATCAACCATCTTTAGAAAAAGGTTGGAAAATTTAAATGTGAAGTGAAAATACAATCTGAACTCTGATTTAAAGACAATATATATTGCTTTTCTTCTAAGCCAACTGTTTATGAACTGAGAATTTCCACTGCAAGTAGTAAACTGACTCAGAACTGTCTTAGCGAAGCTTCTCCTCTTTTTCTCTCTTCTTCCACATAACAGCTATTGCTGAAAATTTTAATACAAACCCGTGTTCTTGATATTTCTCTTTCTTTTTAATTTATTTTCCTACTTATTACAGGTTAGTTTATAAAATTGTAACATTATCTTTTGAGAAACCAAAACCAGTTACAATTCTCTCATTTTAAAAACATTTATTTATCTTACTTCTCTTAGAAAGGAAGAAAGCTTCTTGGTAAGCACTGATTTCTATGTCTTGTTTATTTTTTTCTCAATTTCTGTGTTGTGATTTTTTAAAAATAAATACCAGTTGTTTTCTTTATTTCAGAGAATACAAAATGTAAAAAAGACTAAAAAAAATTATCTCAGATGATACTCCTAATTGTCTTTCTCTTTTCACTCTCTCCTCCTAATGACGTTCTGACACGCAGAAAAAGGCTAAACTCTTCAGACTTTAATGAACAGTTGGTTTTTCCTTATCTAGTAATTGGTCCTTTTGATTTCAATGGTCTTGCTCATAAAGTAAGATACAACTAGGTATTATCAAGGGTATATTAATCACTAACAATTATCTAAATGACTAAGGATCTTGATTTTACATAAAAAAGATTAGATTGTTTCAAGATTATATGCTTATGAAGAAGCCAACAACATTGTAAGAACTCCCAAATCTAATCTATTTAAATCTTTCCCTTAGTACTGAAGAGGACTAATCAGTGCCTTTTTACCTTCTTTGTGAGAATAAGTGAACATTATTTGGCTATTCCCCCATTTTTCATCAGACAATATTATGGGTAGTAATTTTGCTATATATATGAAGTATAACTCCATTCTCCCTCGAACAGACAGAAGGAAATTAAATCACACCTATTCAGAGGGGCTTCAACATTTCTGGGATATTTCTGCAGTACTTCACTGTGCTTCCTACTTTCACTTCGCTTAGGGCTCATTCCAAAATCAATCTGTAGCCTTTTATGTGTTTATATAGCATTGTACTGCCACATCTAAGTATACAACAGCATCCCTTTCCCCCCATGGTGACTTCCAGCATCTTGCTGCAAAAGATATTTTTGGGACGAGATTTTGCCTGCCAGTTATTCTGGGGTGACTTTGTGAAGGTCAAAGAAATTGCCCTCAGTTTGCTCTAGCCAAAAACTGACACACCCACATGGGGACAAATAAAATCCACGTGGATTACACTGGCATTACAGTGGTGATTTTGTTTGTTTGTTTGTTTATACATAAATATGTGCATGTCTGTGTGTCTGTGTCTGTATTTATCTCCTCCAAATCACTCTTAGACTCTCACTGCAGCCCCTGTCATAACTGAAGGGAGAAGACTGTTATCTCATGACCTGAAGGCATTAGCCAAATTATCATGGATCAGACATCCGCAAAATACAAAATGAGGTTTCATTTGACATAGACATTTACATCAAACATATACAGAATAATTATTTCCACTGGAGCATTGATGAATCAACCAATGGCNGTGGCAGGGGGGGGGGTGGGGGAAGAAAGGAGAACTGACAGTGCAGTTTCACTCCACATCTGCTGCCAATTTTAAGGAGTCACTAATTCACAAACTATGTGGTAAGCACATTTAACTGTTCTAGCATTTTTCTCATGCTTCATGAAAACAGAGATAATAACTGGTAAACCAACTGTAAAATTAAAAGAACTAGATGTTGCCAATAAAGACCATCATTTCAGGAAAATAAATTTGTTTCTTGGAAGCTGATCTCTAACGTATGCTTTAGGTGCCCACAAGAAAAGCAATTCTACTGGAGAGTAAATTGATCTTGCTCCACTGGTTTATATGAACAGAGCAAAAAATATACACCAACAGGTTATCACTTAATAACTCTTTGTTTCCCTAATATTGAATCAATAGCAAGATCACTTGGAGTCATCAAATCTTGAAGTGCAATGTAAAAAGTAATTCAAGGACACACACCCGGTAGAGACACACACACACACACACGNTTATCTCCTCCAAATCACTCTTAGACTCTCACTGCAGCCCCTGTCATAACTGAAGGGAGAAGACTGTTATCTCATGACCTGAAGGCATTAGCCAAATTATCATGGATCAGACATCCGCAAAATACAAAATGAGGTTTCATTTGACATAGACATTTACATCAAACATATACAGAATAATTATTTCCACTGGAGCATTGATGAATCAACCAATGGCAATTTAATGAGAATACTGTCTGTCCTTGTAAGTTATATTCCCCTTCAGTTGTAAAGGTGCTAGCCAAGCGCATTGTATCACTCAGTCTTGTCAGAGTAGATGTTCTGTCACTGATTAAAGAGCTGGATGTCCTCTTTAGTCACAAAAACATTTCATGGAATAACCTTGTTTCTGTCTTAATGGATTCTTGCAACGTAATGAAAGGCTCCAAACTGGACTTGAAGAAACCCTCAGAGAGACAGAGAGTGTCACTTCTCACTTAGTCACCGCTGGCAATTGCTGCCACTCTGACCATAGCACACCTGAGAAGAGATGTACAAGTCATTTAAAAGGCACATTCCGTCAAATGCATAATGGGCAAGAAAAGCATCAGAGGAGTTTTTGCTTCCTTCCCCCTCCCCGGCCTCCACAACTTTCAGATTTCTCAGATTTGTCACAGCCAAACGAGGGGGTCAGGAATAAGAACGAATATTGATACCACTGTGTGAGATGAGTGTGACATGCTGATGGCACCTTGGTAATCTCTGCCAGGNACGCACCACTAAAGAAATAAACATTTCCAAGGCAAAATGTTCCATCACACTTAAGACAATATTGGTCTCCCAAAGATAAGAAACAGCAGCTTTATATCTTATCACAGAACTCATGGTCCAAAGCATCTGCTGGTATAATTCTTATTTCTACAGAAGGATTGGTTGTATACACATATATAACTCTGATTTAAAACACAGTGTGAGCAAGTTGATCTCATCTCCGTGGTATCCAGAGACAAGACATGTGGGAATGGTTCAAATCTGCACCACAGGAGGTTCAGACTGGATATAAGAGAGCATTTCCTTGGCAAGGAAGTGGTCTAGAGAGGTAGGCAATTCCCAAGCTTGCCAATGTTTGAGAGGAATTTGGACAACACATTTAACAATATACTTTTACTTGGTCAGCCCTGAAATTGTCAGACATCATTGTAGGATCCTCCCAGCTGAAACAGTTACCCATTCCATCTCATTCCACTCCAGTCATAAACAAGTAAAAATGCTAAAGGGTTTTGTTTTTTTTGTTGTTGGGCCTATAATTGCCTCCATTTTGCTGATAATCTTAAATTTTGCTTGTACTATTTTTATATCAAGAATTTGGAAAGAGAAGATCTCTTGCCAAGATCTTTTCCCTTAGAAGAGAGGGGACACAAACTACCGGGGTGGTCACTGGCTATACTGTAGTTCACAGAAACACTTTTGCCATGAAATTTTCTCAGGCTCCATCAAGGCAGCAGAAGGGTTCAGGACATAAACTATTGTATATAGGTTTCATTTATTGTAAGTAAAGAGAAATAGGAAGATCTAGGGAAATTATGACGACCTAATTTCAATGACTGAATTAGAATTAGGTAAATAGCCTCTGAAATTATCTCATTTCTTCCTTTTGGCAGCAAAATATGCCTAAGATGCTTAGCACAAAAAGAGCTATCTAAATTAAATAGATGCATCCTATGAAGGATTGACATAAGCTGCAGACTTGTTGATACCCATATGACCCATTAAAATGGATTTAAGTACAGTTTTTATCAACAATGGTACACAAGAAAGAAATTCATCTTGAAGAAAATTAAATTACTTTAGGTCCCTTACTTGAAATTTTGACTTTATTGGGAAAGAGCCTCACATGTAAATTGAGAAATAGCTCAGGACAAGCTGCAAAGCGTTCAAATTCCCTCTTTCCCATGAAAACACACTCCAAGCATTTCTGTTAGGATTCCCTGTAGTCCCTACCTATATATGTATAAAGAAAAACGTTAATAAGCTCTCATAGCACCAGTGGCACTGGTGCTAGCAATATTGGGAATATCAGCCAAAACTAGGCGAATGAATGATATAGTGTCTTTCTCTATTGATGGACTGTGGAAAAGCACATCCATGTGAGATGTAGATGACATCATGTTGGTAATTGTTTGGATACAACAGATAGGTCCTAAAACAATGGTTCAGTTTAATGCTTCTAATAATAAACATAGTGCTAGCAGCACTGTCATACCTGTGGTCAAATTTCCACTCCTGGTGAGTGAAAAAGAAAAAGAAACAGAAAAAAAAAAAGTTATATTTCAGGGACATGAATTAATTGGAAAGCTGCATTTCCAATACCGTTGATATTAAGCTTTTCCACTGACACAGGAGCTGTGAAATATAGTTGACTCAAGGGGTAGGAAAATAGAGGAATATGTTTTCCTGACAACTGACACATGGCCTGCTGTCTCCTTAAAGGGCTGCTGGCCATCGACTCTGCTTCCTGACTCCTTACAGGCTGCCCTGACTCTCAGCAATGGGTGAATTTCAGCAAAGTTTGGCTGCTCAAACAAAGTGCACTTCAGCCAGGAACAGGACTGGAAATTGCAGATGATTGATTCATCTCGCTGGGTTCCTAGCATCACCTGATTTGGGGACATATATCAAGGCCTCTATTTCTCTTAATATATAAGGAAGTAAAAAGGTCTGCAATCAATTTGTGTTAAATTAAAGCGAACTCTTTTTCTTTATTTACTTTTCTTTTCCCCTTTCAAATTTTAAATAAAGTTCAGCATTAGCCCTAGTCCACACTAGTGCAAAAATATATCAGTTCTAGCTTTTCATCAGAAATAGTTGTTTTATTAGTTCAGACTTTATTTCATATTTGAGGAATAAAATGAAAGACTGATAAAGAATGACAAAAGGATACCGTTTATTTTATGGCTTATGTATGCTGAGCACTGTAAATATCAGTAAATCAATCCCTCCTGACAGCCATTACAATTAACAGTCATTTTAGAGAAGAAACTGAGGCCAAAAGTCACTTTTCAAGAGCTCTACACAGGAGCAGATATTATCTGAGCTTTTAGTGTCCTTATCACCATCATTCCTCCTGAAAAAAAGATTCCTTAATTAATTTGACTGCTTAAAGGGTGCACTGAATGTACTTGATTTGTGCATACGCATGTGTGCAAGAAGCTTCTAGAGTCTCAAAAAGTAGATGATGCTTCCCAGTCTGAAACAGCATCATCACCCAGCTTAAAAAATCTGTGATAAACACATTTATCCACTAGAGGATGCCTGGGCAAGCTCTTCTGGGTAGAAAACAAGTTATTACACTGAAAACTTCAGTGACTGGTGCTGAAAAGCTCAAGTTTGTGGTGATAGCCCTGATTTGCCTGCTTCATCCCCATTATCAGGACTACTGATAAAGCAGTGAATGGGCAGGTCTGTGCACCACCAGGCATTTAACAGGTACTTGTGAGGTATCCTGGTGCAGCTGATGCAAGGCACACAAGGAGTTCAGAGCCATGGCTCTGAAAATCAAGCAGAGAAATGGGGTGAGACATGCTTTAAAGTTAAATGGGTACTTAAGTGAAGCAAAAAGTTTAAGCAGAGGCTGTTTTCACATAAACCAGCTCTGTCTTTTTTCCAGGAGCTCCCTGCTCTTCACCTGGTTCTGAGGTGCTATGCTTATGGCTCGGCTTCGGCCACGAGTGGGGCTGCAGAAGGCAGTGGCAGCTGCCTGCTCAGGAGACTGAAGCACGGGGAGCTGATTTTTGCAGGATTTAAGGTTACGCTTTTGGAAAACTCTGCAGAACTGCTCTGTACAGTTTGGCTTAGTGTGACCCCATGACTCTCTGGCTCTCTCTGAGGAATGGGAGTTCACTGTAGCTTTTGCTCATCAGGGTTGAGAAATAAGGCACAGAACTCCAACCAAGTTGTCATTCTGCTGCTTTGACAGGGTCCATGCTTGAAGTCAGAACTGAGCAAAACAGCTGAAACACAGTTGTTCATCTATCTGATCCAGGGTCAGACAGTTGGGAGCCCTGAACTTGCGAAAACCCAGAAACCTCCTACATCAGTGATACAAAATATATATATCCAGGTAAAGCTACAGCAAATAAAACTTACATCACAGCTCTAGGGAAAGAAAACCAACATATTTACAGGTCCCTATCATATGAAATTCATTCTAGGCAAAGATTTTCTCTTTTCTATGAAACGATGAAGTTTTAAAACACGAACACCCCATGTAGCTCAGAAAAAAGCCTAGAAGAAAGGGAAGTATCTAAAAATAGCAGCTATTGAACATGGAATACCTTCCTTATTGCCCTACCATTTAGAAACAAAAAAAGGGATGTCAAGCTCTTCCCATTGATCTAGATTTTCTTTACGTTTTATCTCTTCAGCTCAAACTGTGCAACAACCACAAATGGAGCACATACCTCCTGTGTGAGGAATGTTTACAGCATTACATGTTCTTTATTTACTAAAGAAAGAAGCTAGTGCTACTCTCAGGAAAAAAAAAAAAAAAAACAGTGCACAGTACTGCTCCTGCTATATAGATTTTTTGTAAAGCCAAAGAGGGAATTCTGAATCCTCTTCCCAAGGCTTTGTCTTCATTGTGTCATTACCTGGGAGTCCTCCAATTTGGGTGTGAGCCTTATATATGAAATGAGCTTTGAAGAAGCAAAGTAAGACATTTTTTTTTGCCCTTTTCTGCCTCTAGTCTGGAGAATTAAAAATATTTTGAACATGGAAATCTGAAAACCGTTAGATTAACGATCCTTTGTACACTAGCTTGTACCATTCCAGATCTAAAAGGTAGCTCAGATGCACAGCTTGTAATTTTGTTTCTTGCAATGTGTGCTACTGAAGACTTTAG
>VYZQ01005229.1:0-12034 GCA_013400655.1 Mystacornis crossleyi
ACGTCCAGCTTCATAAAGAAACCTTTTTTAAAAAATTATTTTTAAATAAGAGGCTGAATGAATATAACACTACATGTGATCCTCCGTAAATCTTGCCAGCACTTTGATTAGACATGGAAAACTCTCCATCCAGGAAGGTGTGGGATCAGAAAGTGCTGCACTGTGCAGCAGGAGCCACCAGATAGCGCTCCCTATACCAGCATCAGCTGCTCCTAGACCTGTTGGAACCAAAATCTTCAGTAATTCCCGAATTTTTGGCTCAGCACAGAGCAGCCTGGAAACTCCCTCCCTTTCAGTGGCCTTCGCAGTGCTTATTGTGCACTTCAGTTCTCTCTTCAAGCCGTGTCTTCTTTTCCAGCACATGAGATGGCGTGAGAGCTGGGAAATTAAAAGTTTTACTGCTCTGGGGAGGTGACACGGAGCAAGGAGAGGATGGACACACCAGGGGAGCTGGATGTGCTGCAGGTCACCTCGGCTGTGCCCTGGCAGCAGCTCTGGGGCTGCATTGTCACAGGCATGAGGAGCCATGGACCTCTCTGGCAACACATGCACTTAAGCTCCTGGGGGAATTACAGCCAAAAAAGGAAGGGATAAAGGTGTCTGTGGGAATCTCAGCATGACCCTACCTGTCTCTCTGAGCACCTAAATACCAGCTTAAAGCAGAGCCCTGAACCCTCAGAAAATACTCGGGGGAAAAAAGGGTTTTTTTGCTTCACAAACTCCTCTTCCCCTTGCTTCTTTAAATTCTGGGTTGGTGCAAGGTGAAGTGAGGACATCACAGCTCAAGGAGTCAGGGAGCCAGGAACAGTCACCTGCCTCCCCCTGAGGCTCTGATGTGATTGTCAGACACTGCCAAAGCCACCTCGTTGTCACTGTGGTCTGGTACTGCCAGCATTTCCTAAACTTGTATTTGTCTCATTGCTACAATAAACTATTCAACTCATTAAAAGGTTAATTGTCTATCAAATAAATTTGAAATCTTCATTTGATTTCTCTCCTCATAATTAGAAAGCGTAAGCAGCCTATGGGTTCTTTATTTTTTCAGTTGTTCCTTGCGGAGATTTTCACACTGGATTCAGGGAATTGGCAATTTAAGTAAACTAATATTAAAAAAAAAGATATAATTCCATGAGCATGGCCCAATTATCTGAATAAAAAACACCAAATGAATAAAAAACTCAATTAAATATTAGCTTCTGGCTAATTAAAAAATGTGATATTTCAACTGTCATTTTCCTTCACTGTCAGTAAGGTCCCTTCCCATGTCTAATCATTCCCCTTGTCTAAGGACAGGCATAGCTGCAGAGAGCAGCTATCAAAGAACTTCCCCTTGAGTATCACATACAAAAGACTTCTTATTGTGTCATTAGTTATTAAATCCTAATTTGTGTCTAAGGAAAAGTTCATTTTTTTTCTCCACTTCTGCTGGACGGTGCCTAAATCTGTGCCTGGTACTCGCTGAGTTCACGCCTGGAACGGGGAAATAAGAACATGGATTGGCAACAGATGGCAACAGGAGGCCATCAGGTGGGTCACTGCTGTGGTGCTCAGCCTTTAGGGCAAGTGATGTGCCAAAGCCCTACAGCCACGGGCTAGAGAACAGCCCTGAAGTGCCAAAGGGATGAGCAGAATAATCTCTCATCTCTCCTTTCTGTCTTTCCAGAAGAAACGGACTTGGGAAGAGCAGCTCGTCCTTGGCCTGGGGGCTGCCACCCAGCAGGGCTGCCCAGGAGGGAGGAATTTCTCCTTGCAGGAATCACGGCTTTGTCCCTTCCCAGGGATGCAGCTGTGCTTGCTGTGCCAGGGGTGAGGCATCTGTCTCGCCTCGGGCTGGCCTCTGCTGACAACAGGGGAAAATGAGCGCCTCCGGGACATGATTCATGTGCCCTGTGCTGTGTGTCTGCTTCAGATGAGATGAAATCACCCAGGGATGGCTGTTTCTCTCCCCTGACTCCAAAGGGAACGTAGAGCAACACGAACTTATAGACACCTCCATCATAACACAGCTGTAGGGGCTCAGAAAAAGACCCCCTTCCCAAATTCCATCACTTGGAAGCAGGTACCAGCCTTGTCTGTCGTGCCAACACCGGATGGGGTGGGTCAGCAGATCTGTGGCATTACAGGCCTGGGCAGGGCATTATTTTGGGTCATGAAGAAAGAGCAGGAGTTTCTGCAAGCATGGGGAGTTCAGCAGCAGCAGCAGCAGCAGCAGCAGCAGCAGCAGCAGCAGCAGCAGCAGCAGCAGGAGCAGTAGCAGCAGCAGCAGCACATATCTGGGAGTCTGTGGCTCTGCAGGCACACAGCTGGCACTAGAATTTTTCTCTGTTTTCCAGGATTTTGCCGCAAGGGTGTACTTACCACAGCTCCTTTCACGACTGGTGTTTTTCCTCCCCTCTTTGCTTTGGGTATCACAGAACCACAGAACCATTTAGGCTGGAAAGGATCTCTAAGGTCATAGACCCCAACCTGTGCCCAATCCCCACTTTGTCAACCAGACCACGGCACTGAGTGCCACGTCCAATTGTTCCTTGAACGCCTCCAGGGATGGGGACTCCATCACCTCCCTGGGAAGCCCCATCCAATGCTTAACAACCCTCTCCATGAAGAAATTCCTGCTGGTGAGCAGGCTGAACGTCCTCTGGTGCAGCTTGAGACCAGCCCTCTAATTCTGAATAACTGCATAAATGGGATGGGTCTTGCCAATGAGATTTTGGTCCTATGTGGGATAGGACATAGATCCCTCGTGTCTCTCCATCCCATATCCCTCTCACCATGCTGTTGAAAGCATCTTGACCTCAAGACACGCACACATTACAGAAAATGCACTCGTGCACATACCCTTGTCCCCCCTGCACACAGAGCTCCAGCCTGATCCTGTGTTTTGGCAAAGACTGGGCAGCCCAGCAGCTAACAAAGGAATGTGTGTGTGTGTGCGCGTGCAGATTAAGCAGGAAGAGAGGGGAAGACAGACAAAAAGGATTAAAGCAAGGACAAGCTGAAAAATTCTTTAATGCCAAGTTAGTGCGTACTGAGAGAGCTAGGAAAACTAAGGAGAGTTGTGAGGGCGTCCCTCTTCATGGCAGGTCACTGCCCAGGCTCCTGCACGGAGCCCTCGGAGCAGCGGGAAGGCAGGGATGTGCTCTGACTGTGGGAGCCTGACAGGAGACACCTGCTCTGACTCTCACTGCCGGCAGCCTGCCTGCCTCAGACAAGCAGCTGGCAGCAGCGGGTGGCTCAGCTGATACTGAGATGGCAACCAGATAAACCCCTCCTCCTCCTCCTTTTTTTTTTAATATATTTTGTCTAGGCACAGAGGTTTGTGGTTGGCCTGTTGCTAACAATGAGCGTGCTCACACTCTGTGAGTGTGTGAAAAATTTCCTCACTAATAGCAAAAAGCGCTGAAAAGCCTAGTTAGAAAAGAGAATGGATCTGCAGCTTTATGCCATGCTTGAAAATTCCCCTTTCTTCGAGTTGTTCAGTCTCATGCCAGGAACTGGTTCCTGCTTTGCTGTAACAACTCTGTACTCGGGTTGTCCTTAATGCCTTTTGCAACACGAGGTTGCCAAGGCATGTGAGGTATTTACAGTTCTCTCACAGGAAAATATGGTCTAGGCTGTCACTGCCAAAAAAAAAAACCAAACAAAAACCCTAGCAAAGGAAGCTCTTGGGTCACTGTAAAGAGGAATCTGATTTTGTTCAGCTTGTGGAATGGTCACAAGTGACTGATATCCTAAATATGAGGAAACAGAGTTTTCTGCTTTGTCCTACAGCTTGTATTGCAATTGTCTCTGTCTCGTTCTCTTTTATTAAATGATCTCTCCAAAGGTAGCCAGGAACAGTTGCCCTTTTCATTCTCTACATTGCACAATGCAGTCTGTAATTATTTCATTATGACTTTAATTAGTCTTTCTTTCATTAATGTTACAATCACCACATATCGTGATTTATTTATTTATTAAGTTGACTACTGAGCTCTTAAAAGAGCTGAGGGAGTTGAGGGGCTTAAAAGAGTGAAATGGCTACTCAGTTTTGGCATTACCTCTGACACAAACTCAAGAGTGAAAAACTAGCTGTCATTCTTTTCTCAGGCCAGAAACATTACATTGGAAAACTGCCAAATTCAAAAGGTTCTGTAGGATCCTGCTTGGTTTCCTGTCAGCTCAGACTGGCTATAGAGGCTGCAGGTGCCAACCTTCAACCTGCTTCAAATAGGCTGGTGGGGAGATCAACTGTGAAAACTTCCAGCCATGACTACTCTGAAGGCTCCTTCCTTCCCTAACCATCTTCCCCTCTTCCCCTTGCCTTCCCAACAAAAGGCTCTGCAAAACTGGAAGAGTGTCTTGAATAAAACGATGCTGAGATCTTTCCATCAGTCTGTGGGGTTCCCACAGTCATCTGGCCTGTCCTCTTCTACTCAAAAAAAGGTTATCTGAGCCAAGTCTGAGGAATTGCTGTGTTGGTTTGGGATGCTCAGTGTGTGCTCCTGCCCTTACCAACACACCCCGCTGCCATGGAGCATTTGTGACACCACGAGCACGTACATGACTGGTTGTAAGGAGCTTCTCACCACGGGTGCTACATCTGGAAACTCCAGATGTCCACAGAGCAGGCACAGGTGAGGCGGAAAGTCGATCTAAATGGTTCAAAACAGAAAAAGGAAACCACAAGATGCTTACTGTCCATGTGCTACGCAGAGTGTACCTTGGTGGAAATAAAAGTAGAAAGATTTTAGCTGTATTCTGCAGCTGTCAGTGCTGAATCAATGCTGGAATTTTTAAAAAGTATCGATTTGGTAACTTTTAAAAGCATTGTGCTGAGCATAGGGTAGGTGTGTATTTTCTGTCTCACTGGACCAGAAGCCAGTGGCTGCTGAGGGGCCACTGATGCCAGTTCTGCTCAGGAAAAAATAGAATAGAATAGAATTCTATTTAAACTTACATTCTATTTGTTTTGTATTTTTCTTCTATATAGAATAGAATAGAATAGATTGAAAGGGACCTTAAAAATCACCCAGTTCCAGCCCCTTGCCATGGGCAGGGACACCTTCCACTGCCCCAGGTCACTCCAAACCCCATCCAACCTGGCCTTGGACACTTCCAGGGATGGGGCTTGCACAACTTGACACGTGATGCAGCGACATTCTTGTGAGGTTTGACTTAGTATCCCATCCTAATCTGTCCAACACTGTACAGTATCATAAAATAACATAAATAGTTTAGCAACAGGTAAGCTAACATCCCTCAAGGCATTTATCACTGGGAAAGCTGCTAATGGGCATGTTTTGATTAAGATTGCACTGGAGGCAGTGTTAGGCCTGAAGAGATTAAATATTTGAATCAGTGATTTGGAAGTAAATATAACTCCTCTGCTGATTAAGGTGTGTGACTTATGCAGAATGGCAAACAAAGAGGCAAGAACGGCTGCAATGCAACGATCTTGACTTCTTGATAAGCTTGACTCACTTAAGTGAGAAATATTTAAGCAGCTGACTGCCCAAATGCACTTTTAAGAACAAGGAATGAAGCCCACGTCTCCAGAACAGGAGGCTGTATCCCAGCAGGAGTGGATTCAGCAAAGGATTTGGCAGTGGAAGGATAAGCAGGTCAGCCTGAGCTCCCACAGTTACATCGTGGCCGAAAAAGGTTAATGGGATGCTTGGATTAACAGTGCACAAGCAGGGCAGGAGCAGGGTGATGTTAACTCTGAACATGGCATTAGTGGGATCAACACCGAAATGCTACATCAGGTTTTGGCGTCGACTGCTCTAAAGAAAGGCTGGGAAGGTACAAAAAAGGAGCCACGAATGATTGGATGGCAGCAGAAACTGCCACAAAGGGAGCCCTAGGGTTCAGTGCATTTAGGTTATTTAAAAAAAAAAAAAAAATTAGACACAACTTTATTATGTCTCTGCTGTCATTTTGAGGTATTTACCTTCTTGGGATCAGGAGAGGGAAAAGTACCAAGCTGCAAAGGGCTTTTAAACCTGGTTAAACACACATGTAAACAGATAGTTGAAAATTGGGGTAGGTATGTAAATATTCTACAAATTATTTTACAGCAAATGACAAACTGGTGGGAAAACTGGTGGTAACCTTGCTCTCGTTGGATTTGATACCTTCAAATAAAGCCAGGAGAGCTGCCCAGAAGAGAGCTGAGCATTGCTGACTCCCACAGAGAGTGACTGCTTGGCTGAAGGACTGGTGGGATCCCAGATTAGCAGGTATGACCAGATATGACACGGTAGTGACATGTGCCAGTCTATCAGTGGCCAAACGTGCATGAGCTAGGAACGGCTCATCGTGAAAGGCTTTCATGTCAGGCCTGTGGACTGACCGAGGAAGTCAGACACTACTGAATTCTGGCTGTGAGGTTTGTGACGGTGCCAAATAATTTGCAGGATTCCCAGCTCACCACTCTCAAGCCTTTTTTTAAGCTGTTCCAGGGACTCCAAGGAGCTCATCCCTCCAAACTGACAGACTGTCACTCTAACAACCGTGACAAATCTGAGTGTCGTGCAGGGCCTGCAGTTTGGCTCCCTCGTGGGTAATGACAGCTCTGCCTCCTGGGGAACCTCCCTGGTGACCAGGCACCTTTTGCAGAGCGCATCACACTCTAAAATCCCAAATCTTCTGTGCGCCTGCTGCCAGCCATGTCCAAAGCCACCTGGGGCAGACAGGTTGGGAAAAGGACTCTTTTTCCTCCTGATGTGGATGGTCAGAGGGCCCATCTGCCAGGCACAGCCACTGCTCCACCCAACCTGCAACAAATGGGGCTCTTCAAAGTCTCCTGCCTTGTGCAGAAGAGCTGCACACCCTGAGATGAAACTCTGGATTTCACAAAGCTGTTCCACTTCACACAGGAAAAAAGAGGGAGGTGGTATTCACACCTCTCTCCCAGCTGGCACCTAGTTGCATTTTCAAAGCAGAACAACTATGAGGGGACAGACACACAGAACTTTCCCCACAGAATACTTAATAGCAGTGGCTCAGGCCTTGTCCTGTCCCATCAGGCATGTTCAAAACCTTTCTTGAAACAGAGCAGTGACTGAATTTGAAATTTACTTTTTTCAGCCCCAGGATGAGTGCTCAGGGGCAGGGTTGTTGGGTGTTGTGGGACAGGTGCTGCTTGCAGCTTTTGGTGAGAAAAACGTGAGTTTGGGTCATGGCTGAGAATCCCGTTTGGAAACAGCTTTCCGGTAGTAAGTCCAAGTCAAATCCTCCAGGCATGAATCTTTCCCTGGCATTTCCTTCTGCCTAACTTTTCCTGGTGATGCCTGTGTCCCCCTTTCCCAGGTGCTTGACTCTATCCCTTGGCACTGAGGCTGAGCTAAAGGATTTCAGCAGATTGGTGCCCTGGCTTGTTTTCATGTTGCCCTGCGAATTGAGACTGGAGCCTTT
Organism: Mystacornis crossleyi; assembly: GCA_013400655.1. Taxonomy (NCBI): domain Eukaryota; kingdom Metazoa; phylum Chordata; class Aves; order Passeriformes; family Timaliidae; genus Mystacornis; species Mystacornis crossleyi. The sequence continues at coordinate 7,399 of VYZQ01005229.1, forward strand.
CCATCAGACTGCAAGAATATTTTCTTTGCCTCATCTGCTCACAACAGGTTTGCTGAAGGTTTTCCCCTGGCTATCACCGCTTGAGTGCTGTCGCTTGCTCCCCTGTGCCCGGACCCTGAGGTTACACTCTGGGAAGGTGCAGTCTAGGGAGATACAATGCCTAAAACCCAGCTGTGATTTCCAGTCATTAGTCTGAGCAATGCATACACGTCTGGTTATAACCAGAGCAGTATGATTTGCGGGGGACTGTGCTGTAGGAATGCAGAAATATGTCCAAAATAGCCTCTGTGCTGGGCACCTTTTCCCTAGAGCACTTGTCTTCTTCCAGCGTGAAGAAGAATTTGCTGTTTCTTCCTTCATGGTAACTGAGGGAAGGTAAATCTGCTGCAAGTGTGCTCTGTTTACATCAACTGGAAGCAGTGAGTTCATATAAATTATGCCAAATCTCTGACAAAAGGACTCTATTTGTTCGAGCAGCAAGCCTGGCAATGTGTTTTCTTCCTCTCTCCTAGCAAATATTGGGAATAGAACAGCTGGCACAGCTGGCAACTGAGGGCTACTTAGACCCAGACTAATGAGCCAACAGCTCTTGCAGAGCTGAGCTAAGCCCCTGCCCCTACTATTACTCCTTCCCAGTGCTACCCCTCTTCAGTTTGCTTGATCAAAAAAACAAACCCAAAACCCCCTGCACCAGAGGGAAGGCTGTACACCCTGCTGACTGCCGTGAGTACCGCAGGGAGCAGCCACAGAAATGAACTGCAGCTAAACCAGTCAGAAATAGGTTGGTGCTTTGCCCTTGAATTTCTTGCCTGTGCGTCTCGGGAGAGGGGCATTCCAGTACCCAGATGTAAAAAATACAGATAAAATCTGGCGTGAAATGAACATGTGAAACCTCTTGTGTTACTCCTGGCAACGTCAGTTGAAGACAAATGTGCTGTAAGACACAGCTCGGGTGGCATCCATCTCTGTAACACCGGCCATGGCTGTTCCAAGTGAAGCGTCTGGAGCCCTCCCCAGCTGACAGGCAAGCCAAGATGGATCCAGAATCCCTCCCAAATGAAGGTCAATATTTAAGAAGGAAAGCCTGAATTTTCTTTTGGGGATGCCCGTTTCTCTCCAGTCTCTCAAAGATTCTCACTCTTTTGAAAGAGAATCCACATGACTGGCTCAGAAACAAGTTTTCCAGGCAGCTAAAATTAGAGATGAATCCCACCCATTACACAGAGTATACCTAACCTGAAAGGAATGACTGATTATGTTCTTCAATATTAAATAGATCTGAAGGCAGATCTGTTTAAACTGACTGATCACACTCTTCTCAAATAGCATTATGTGAATATTTCCAATATGGATAGGGAAGTATTAATGTCATGTACAGAAAGACATGACAAAATTTAGAGGGGTTATGACTGTTGTTCCAATAAATAGGGAAGGGGACCAACAGGAAGGATCACAGCTGTGAAGTCAAATCTTCTAGGGAGGGTAAATGAAGTCAGAACTGAAGCATGCTCAGGGTAGATAGTGTCTTTTAACCATTAGAAGGCTTTATTAAAAATATGTGAAATTATACCTTCCCCTCCCTTTTTTTTTTACACCCTAAAAATTTGTAATTTGTCCAAACTGACTTATTTGGCGAGAGCCATGAGAGCCACATCCCAAGTTATGCCATAGACAGTTACTCAAATGATGGTTATAAAATGTGGGGGAAAAATTATGCCTATCCTTATATTTTGGTCTCCAATATGATTTTGCCTTTTTTGCAGATTCTTTCCCCACAAAACCTGAGAGAGAAAATTTCAGGTCTAGTGGCTGAAGTCGAACAGGATCCAGGGGATTCTGATCAGATACAACACAGGCCCTGCCCTTCCGTGTGTCACCTGCTGTGGTGACCCTGTCTGGATGCCAGGCACCCACCAAAGCCACTCTGTCACTGCCCTCCACGGCTGGACAGAGGAGAGAAAATATAATGTTCATGAGTTATGGACAGAGAGAGAGACAACTCACTAAATATTGTAGGTGTAAAACAGACTCAGATTGGGGATATCAATGTCGAGAAGTAAAAACAGATCTTAAAAACCCATCCTCCCTCCCTCCCTCCCAGCTCTGCCTCCTCCCCCAGTGCTGCGGGAAGACAGGAATGGGGGTTACGGTCAGTCCATCACACGCTGTTCCTGCCCCTGCTCAGGGAGGGGAGTCCTTCCCACGGGACATGGCTCTCCGTGAGCTTCTCCCGTACGAGTCCCTCCCGCTGGAGACAGTTCTCCAGGAATTCCTCCAGCCTGAGTCCATCCCACGGGCAACAGCTCTCCACAAGGGTCACTCCTCCACGGCGAGCAGCCTCTCAGGGCCAGGCTGCTCCAGCTTGGTTCCCCCACGGGGCCACGAGTCCCACCAGGGAAGCTGGTGAGAGACAGGACGCCGGGAGACATCCCCCAAACGCAGGGGGGGCGGGGAGGGGCGGGACCGCGGGCATCACCACCCGAACGCGGGGGAGACGAGCAAGCAGAACGTGTGGCTCAGGGCGTTGGAGCGCTGCGCCTCGGCCGCGGAGACCGCGGGTTCGAAACCCCGCCGGATGCTCGGTGTCAACCCTGCCTGCTCAGCTCCTGGCCGAGCTCTCCGTCCGATCCCCGCTCACCTGCCCGGCCACCAGCGGCCGCGACCCGCACGAGGTCAGACGGTGCAAGGTCCGGGTACGGACCCGTGTGGGGCGAAGGCTCGCCATGGCCCGCCAAGCCGCGGTGTGTGGGGCCGAACGGCAGCAGTAGAAGACGTAGTTGGAAGTTCAGCAATTAGTTAGTAGAAGGTAGATTAGTTAGCAATTAGCAACGCGAGTCAGCAAAGCATTCACCCAACGGAAGCAAAAGAAGACAAGTTCATCATCAGCTCCTGCTTCGGATGGATGCTTGAAGCCCGCGATAACTGGGAGATAAAAAAAAAAAATCTCCCTTTTCATTAAAATTAATTATTCTCTTTCATTAAAGCTAACTATTGTTGTTAATTAATTATTAATTTCACTAAGACACCGATTTGTTCCCCACCGCCCCTCCCAATCCTTTCCTCTCCAGTGCAGACTCACAGCTACCCAGCTGCCAGAAACCCAGGGGCCCAGCCTCGCTTAGGATCAAACCATAATTTTTTTTTTCCTCAACCTCATCTTTTGGCTGTTCAAACCTGTATTCTTTCCACTTTTATTTCCCTAAACCTACAGAAATAACAGGGACAGGGACTAAGAAGACAGGAAATGTACTCCAGAAGTGATCCAAACCAGTATGTGTTGTCAAATGGCAAATTGATGCTCTGTCCACGACAAACTGTTGTTGTTGGCGTTTTATTCCAGGAAATAATTGCATGAGCGTTTCTCAGTGAGCAGTTTGTTTTCGCTCTCAGCTTGACTAGGAAGATTTAGCCTGAAATATTTTCCAGAAAACTCCTTTAACTCTGCCCAGAGCAGCTTAAATTAACAGCAAGCTGCAAACTGTTAAACCTGAGGTAATATAATGAAAATTCCATCTAAAATATTTTGCCTTTTACAGTCCTAACTTTCTTTCCCTCATCTGCCTCCTCCACACCTCTGGCTGGGCTTTCCCCACATGTTGTATCCCAGCAGTGAAGTCCACAGCGGCCTTTGCATTTCCCGAGGCTGCAGCCCTTCTGGACATGAAGTAGTTCTCGCAGAGACACCAGAGTGATCAGTGCTGCACTGAAATGCCTCCCGTGGCTCTGCTGCTCATCTGCCCTCTCCTGCCGTTGGTGCATTTCCACTTTTCCCTGCCCTTCCCAGTGCATTTCTGCTTGTGATGTTCTTTTTCTTTCCTGTGGGCTGCACCAGTCTACTGTCTGTAATGCTTATCCTGCTGTAAAGCCTGGAAGCTACTACTATTTCCTCATCTATTTTAGGAGTCAGATTTTTGTCCCTGCCTGCCTGTCCTCACCTTCATTTGTAGCTTCCCCCCCCCCCCCGCCCCTCTTNGTCTGTGATGTGGCATAGATACTGCCAAATTACTTTTTTCTCTCTCCCTCTCTCTCTCTTTCCCTCTCTCTTCTCTCTTTTTTTTTTTTTCCCCTTCCACACAGTTGTCTTCTTGATTTTTTTTCATCTTCAGGGACCAGGGGATCACCTGTAAAGTTAATGGAAGAGTTAATGAGGGAATGTAGGAATGCAGGAGACTGCTATTTTTAGTGTGCTTCATCTTATGTAATCTTTTTTTTTTTTCCTTCCCTGTGTGGTATCAAAATAGATACCAAAATGCCAAATACAACTTGGTTTCTGATAAACCTGTTTTATGTCTCTTTATGAGAAGCCCCTGTAGATACTGATACTGCAGCCACCGTGATAAAAATAAATCCTGGGGATCTGGTCATGTACAGTTGCTTAGGAAAAACTCTTGTAGAAGGCAGCACCTTGGTACCACAAACTTCTTACAGACAGAGCTGAAACTTTGGTTTGTGCAGCAGATTTCAGTTTTCGTACATTTCAGTTCTGCTACAGCCTTTCTGCTGTTTTCCTTGCTTGTCTCTAAGCCTTTAGGAAGTTAAAGCAGAGGATAGCAAGCATCGTGCTGGGTCTGTATCCCACATTCACCAGGATCAGGGTATGGCTTCCTCTCTCTGTGTCTAGTTCCCCCTCACAGTT